>JAPQRQ010000003.1:11431176-11445265 GCA_037367365.1 Apogon talboti
TGAAAAGATGACAAACTGTATTTTACACCAATTATTTACATGGATTGATAGGATTAATGGATCAACAGGTATTAAACCTTTTATATCGGTAGATGATTGTGAACCCGGTGGATATTTGGGTCTTTATGGGTTAAAAATACACTGCCTGCCTTTCACTGCATTATGTTTAGCTTTGTTCGCAGATCTCATTCACTGTGGTATCATTAATACCCCATAATGCTTATGTAATGCCACAATAAATGTCACAACATTTATTTCCATCCAGAGCTGCATTGATTTTTACCAGGCTCTTGTACTAATGATATTGAGTCAGACCACTGTGTACAGTCTTCTCCTGCACATCCCAGGTTCAGGTCTGGACTCTGAACCATTCTTCATTGTTTAATAAATGAGAAGCTACTCACTGCATCATTATTTACTTAGTTAAATGCTGTTGTTTTTTTTTTTCCTGCAAGACAGTGTATAATATAGATTAAAAGCATCATAGTGCCCACAACCAAATCCAGGTAAGAAACTGCAACACAAACAGACATACCTATGCACGAGTAAGTAAACATTCTCACCAATATCACATAAATACACGAGTGGATGTGACTTTAAGTATAATAGTGCATTCATTTAAAATAACGTTTAACTCCACTATTCTGAGTCTTACTCTTTCAGCTCAATCCTGTTGCTGTTACAGTGTTGGAGAAAGTGAAGATCGAATATGAAAAAACATAAATCAAACTGGTGAGTGGGCTTAATGTCAAGTATTTGAAGGTCTTTATGAGGCTACTGCGCATAATCAACTCTGATTATACAAAATCAACCCAAGACTTTAGACAGAACTGACATGTGATTGGTCAGTAGTGGTCAGTAAGTGCCGCTTTTTGATCCTTTGCTTCCAACATAACCTGCAGAGTTACCATTCTGCCTCGTTTATCATTATTTCTCCATTTTTCTGAGTTAACGGTCACATTTACTTGCAGCTATTTCACTAAGATGCAATGACATAATGCAAATGTACTTCACGGAAGACAATGTAAATAAAGCTATGAGCGATTTTATTGAGTTGCGCCTCAGTGTCTTAGTCACAGAGTGAGTAACTTGTATTGTAGGTCAAATCGACGCTGAGGGGGAGAAAATACATACTCTACAATTACGTACAGCATATATGTGTACCAGTTGTCTCACTTATTTATTTAACATCCTTGCAATATGATCTTTAGATATTATGTTATTGTAACATTCATTGTTTATGGATTATTTCCCATCATTGAGGTTCTTAATCCATATTTTACTTGGTATTGATTTTTTTTTCTGTTGCTGTTCATTTTAATCCACCTCTTACACCACCACACTTACTTATAATTAAAAACCCTGATGATAATTGCTGGCCTTCAGTTATTTAATTATTTCCAAACATGCATTTTACATTTTTGAGTATATAGGTCAGATCAGTGTAAAATGTTTTTGCATTTCTTTTCTCAACTAAACCAGAATAGTGATCCAAAACAATCACAGACACCAAATGCAGATGCAAGTTACAACCCCTTACATCTATATAATTTTTAATATTTAAACCATTCATTCATTCTTTACTTCATTAAAAAATAACAAACACCACTTACTGATGAAAACCCTGGACTACTTTCAAGATCTAGAATGACTGGTGTTATGTTTTGAAAAAAAACCCCAAAAACAACAACAACAACAACAACAACTCACAGCTCTCTCTCTCTTCTCTCCTCTAAGCATCTACCATTGGCTGAGCAGGGGTGTGTGTATTTGTAGAACAGCCAATAGGAATGCTAACTCTCTGAACAGACCTGTGATTGGCCCTTAGCCTCCTGTCACGGGCTAGATTTTCTGAAGCTTGAAAACAGAGCCAAGAGAAACCTAGTTTCCTCTCATACCACATGAATTACAAACACTGAGAGCTTTGTATGGATTTTTTATCCATACAACACATAAAAATGACTTCCTACTGCAGCTTTAAGCCTCAGACAAATCAAGTATCTGAACTGTAGTATTTACTGTCATTTGATCTCAGTGTGATGCACATTGCTGCCTCTAGGGGCCACTAATGTGAATTTGACCTTTCGGTTTTGTTGATATAAATGAAGCTCCAGTCCAACCTGTCTTTGGCGTGTGGAAACGGGAGTAGTCTGCAGCAGCTGCAGCAGAAAAACATGGCTGACCCACATTCTAGGAATATCAGCCTTTAGTACAGAACCTGAATAATAGATACTTTGTCACAAACACACATGGGATGCTATGTGCATGGCATGCAGAACCTGATAACAAGTCTGCGCCCACAGAAGAGCTCCTTTTCAGAGCCACAGGGCCACTTCAGACATGAAATTGAAAATTATATCAGCTCTTTCTATCTCCTATTGCCTCTTTAACACCACCTTCCTTTTCTCTTAATGCCTCTGCTCCCCTGCCACCCGGCCTCACCGTGCTCCTGGATCCTGCCAGTCTTTTTCCACAGACTTTCATGGTGAGCTGCGCGCTAGTTAAGAGCATGACATTTCCAATACAACAACCAGGCAAACAGGGGACATCAATTACCTGTGTGTGCAGCACGCAGAAACAAGTGGCTCCTATTAACCCCGCTGTGTTCTCTCAGCCAGCCCCACCGCTCTTCTATTTCCCAGCTTCCTTGCTGAGATTGAGTGGTAATTCCTTGCCAATGTCGACAAGCTGACAGAAGTCAAACAGTCCTGGAAGTGGCTGGTTCCTTTTGAGCATGAAATCTCGCCAATTTCACCCTACTGTGTGCTTTGCATCCTAGCACAGATAAGAAGAAAGTCAAAAAGAGCTGAAAAGTGCATCAACAGAAACAAAAGCAGTTGAAAAACAAGGTCTGTCTGTCATTTTAAAGAGGAAACACAGCAATTAACTATGATTAAACAATAGAAATGCTGTGAGAGATCACCTTTCCTATCTAAAATGAAAGGTACAATTAGTATAATTATTTATTGGTAGTGGGACTTATTCAGTTGGTTATAATTCATGTCACTAAATACCACACTGGTTCCTCTCTGTACCAGGGAGTAGGTCAAACAATAAATGCATGCAAATTTTTTCTTGCATTTCATTCTGTTGCTGCTTTGATCAGTGAAATTCCCTTTTGTGGGCTTTATAAAGTCTAATCTAATTGAATCAAATGTAAGACAAAAGGGAGAATTGACGTCACAGCCATAATTTTACAAAGTCAGTTACCACATAATAATGTTTTATTAATAATAATAATAATAATAATAATAATAATAATAATAATGTATTAGATTTCTATAGCACTTTTCAAGGCACCCAAAGCACTTTACATTAGTGATCGATTATTCATTCATTTTCATTATACAGAGATCACTGAAGAAAACATGAACATTGATCAAACTCAGAAAATGATGAGTCACTGACTTCTATAACAGGTTCAGCCAAATCTGCTCCTGTGGCATTGTCTTCTTCCCAGTGGGCATTTTGCTGTGCTAATGGATAAATAAGAGCATGTGACAAATATATGTTATGTTTTGTTGGAATGTCATTAACCAAAACAAAATGGGCAAAATCTATGTAAAATTCACAAGCTTCATGGATGGCAGGCCTTTTCCTGGTTGATTTTCTGATTTTAATCCTGATATAATAACAAAATGTGTATATGTTTAATCACAACATCAGCCCTGGACCATTTTCAAATACATGGACTATAAACTCTAACGAAAGTCATCCAATTATCAAAGAGGATTTCCTCATTTATTTCCATTTAGTTTCTCCGATGGGCTTTGAAACTCGTAAATTGAGTTTTTTCCTGCTACAACATAGACATCTACTGTGGAAGTAACATTTCGAGTGCTGTCTTTGATGTGCACATTAATACTTAAAATGAGGATACATCTCTATTTTGTGATAGAGACCGAAAACTACGTCGAGAACGCAGCAGAGAGAGTTTTCAAATTGCAACCAATAGTCGATTTCTACCCAGTCTGCTTGTCTTCCTGCATTGAAAGCAGTCATTTCTTCACATGAACCTTCACATATCTCCCGTGAAGCTGTAGTGGAAAGCATATCATTGCAGGTCACCCACACCTACAGTCATGCAGCTCCGGTGAACCAACCTGTCCCATTAAATGCCACAAATACGAGCTCCCGGTACTCTTGAAATACTACTCAGCTGTCAGTCAAACGCTCACACAATCCCGCCCACTCACAGACCACAAGCCTTCAACTTTTTTGTGTTGTTTCCCCAAAAGACTTATTCTAACGTCAAGGAAAAAACACAAATAATATTCACTTTGATGGTGACCTTCAACAGAAAACAGCAAAAAAAACCCTCTCTGGAAGTCCTTTAGATCTTCATATAAACAGCCTCATGGCTTAAGCAGAGGAAGATAGCCCACTTTTATCGGACTTGGCCCTCTTTTACCTCGAAACCCCTTCTGCATTTCTGTCTCCAGAAATGAACAACTTGAGCCACTTCTTCCATTTCATGACCTGGATTTTTCATGTTCATGTAGAGTCCAATGGGTATTAAGAGCCCATATAAAACAGCGCAGAATGTGTTGACCTATTTATTTATAGACAGTCCTCACATTATTGTTCAGGTTGGAGAATAAAAGGTGAAAGAAGACTTTTGTTTGTTAGATTCCTATTATATTTTAGGTAGAGCATATAATAATGAATAGGTAGTGTAAAAACTCAGATTTTTTTTTTCCTCATCAACAGATTTGCTTTGGGTTTGCACAAACATGGCTTTGAAAAACTAGATTGAATGGGGCTATAAATGTAATGTGATCTCAGGTCCCCAAGCTGACATGTTGTGACAGTGATATTGATATTATACTGAGCTGATTTCATTAAATCCTGAGCTAGTTGCTCCTCATATCCACCCTTAGCTTCATTCTGCTGCTCCCAATGGTAAAGGGCTGGAAATGTGAGACAAGTCAATGGTGACCGCAGGAGTCCTTGGTTTGACTTTGAATTGGAATGAAATGTCTGAAGATGCAGGATTTCATATTTCAACTTTCCAAAAAGAAAAAAAAAAACAACATGGGAATTTCTCTGTGTGCTTTGCTTCACCAGGCAGGCAGTTGTCATGCCCAGGGGTAGTAACCATGAAAACCCACATATTGTGCGCTTTGCCAATTCGGTAACTCTGTGATGCGGAATCATTGGGCGGCTGGCATGTGATTGGTGTTAAGCAGTATGACAGTCAGAGGGAAGGATTGCAGCAGACCTGGAGGTTCTTGTCTCTGGGAAGGAATGCTGCTGTAGAGCTCTCATTGGTAGAGCCCCCAAGATCCTGGGGGGTCGCGCGGAGTGCAGCGGGGGGTTCGGGTGTTGGGGGATGGGGGAAAAGGAGGGGTCGGGGAAAGCATGGGGGGAAGATGAAAAACAAGCCAGCGTGGTCTCTCAAACCTCGTTACAGCTAATATCCCGTCAGCTGTAATTAACGCCGCCACTTTGTAGCTTTTCTTTAAACTTCTGTCACTTGCGTCTCCGCAGACCCGGTCTCATTACTACAGGACGGTAAATCCTCTTCGAAGCTGAAAGCACGCCTTATAAATATTCCGTAACAACCGTAATGATATGCACTTCTGTATTTCACTACACTGACTGTAAACAACTGGGCTTACTGTATGTGGAGTTTTGAGCAGCGATAAACAAACATAAATATTTGTGTGGAAAATCTGATATTTTGTAGAAAATATTCTACATCAGTGCATTTTTAGGTAGAACAGAAAATTTGGACTGGTTTTAAATGGCTGCATTGTATTTGTATTACATAGTCATCAAGTGTGTACAATTTTAAGAGGATATTATAATATGATTATGTGAAAATGGATATTCAGTATCCATGAATATGTTTTTGTTGATGTATAATAACAAGAAGAAAATCAGTTGTTGCATGTTTGCTACCTTAAAATGAACTGTCTATATCTTCAGGGGAAGTGAGTCATCTTTTGGAATCCACCATGATGCACTAACATGTTTGGACAATGATTCAGAACAGAAGTCCTCCTCCTTTTATTTATTTATTTATTTGTTTGTTTACATACCTTTATTTCAGGAAGTCTGATTTAGATCAGAAATCTGTTTTGCGAGGAAGACCTAGCTAAAGTAGCAGCAAATACGAAATCACCGTATACATGATACACAAACGAATAACACAACAGAATAACGGCTATTCAAGTACAATGGCCTCTCAATACAAACAAAGGCATTCCTCCTTCATTGCATTCTTTGTGATACTCTTAAAATCATCGATGCATATGAGTGTTTTTAGTTTGAGAACTTCTTGGAGATTATTCCAAGACTTTGGTGCATTGTAAGAAAAAACTGTTTTGTCAAAGTCTGTCCAAGTCCAGGGAATGTTCAAGAGCATCCACTTGGAGGTGTTCAGATGGGAACTGTTAGAACTGACAGAGAGAAGGGTACTGGGGTATTCTGGGAGTTTACCCTGCAAAGCTTTATATATCGTCGCTGTCGGGCGGAAACCTGTTACGTCCAAAATGGTTATTTTACAGGAAACTGGAAAAATGATATATATTCTGAATAAATGAATTGAGAGAGAGAGAGAGTTGAGAGATGTAGTCACAAGTCATTTCCAACACTTTTTATCAGTTAAATATTTCTAAAACCACCAGGCCAATGTGAAAACTGACCAATAGAATTGTTTTATCACAAAAAAAACTGACAAAAAATGGACTTACGAGGTTTCCATCTGACAGCGACGATATGAACATTTACCAGTGTTGTTGTCTGTGAATATTTAATGATGTCCAGCCAACTAAATCTCTTCTTCTTCTTCTTCTTCTTCTTCTTCTCCTTCTTCTTTTTCTTCACCAAGAGTAAAACAATCACTGACTCTTATGAGAGGCTTCCATGATTTTGTTAGTGACTGTAAATCAGGGTGAGGGTACAGCAGTGCAATCAGTAACTTCACCACTAGATATCACTAAATATTACCCAGTGAGGAAAAAAAACAGAATTAGATCATACACACCTTCCTTCTGCAATTCTTTTTTTTTTGTTGCTGCAAGGCAAGGCAAATTTATTTATATCGCACTATTCATACACAAGACAATTCAAAGTGCTTTACAAAGGCATAAAATTACATTGGCTGCAAAACAACTCATCTACAATCAGAGGACACATGTTCTACAGCCTAAACACAGAGTCCAGAGAAAGGGGTTAAAAAGAGACCACATGGATTATAATATGATGAGAAGAAATTATGGAATATTTGCCCAAGTATACCAAAAAACCAATGCACACTGCAACTTAGACTGAACAGTTCATGATCTTCCTCCAACTCTGCCTGTTTCTGATGGAATATGGTTTGTAATATCTTCTTCTGGGTAGAAACTACAGTGTGACACCAGCCTGTGCTCTTTCTTTTATATAACCCTGGTTCCATAAGTATTCCCAAAGGGCAAGGGATATTCATACATTACTATGACTGAATCATCAGTATACTGTATGTAGACTAGGACTAGAATGCACTCCCACAATGCAATTAATGACAAAATTTCCGAAAAGGTCCGAGTGAAATTTCAGTTTAGAATGTAAACAAACGGACTGTTTGTGATGGAGTAGTCTTCGAAGTGATTTAGGTGTGTAAGCACAGAAAGACTAATGGATTAGTGATAAGTAGGCTATCACTGGGGTTTTATAAATTTGAAGAAAAACTAGTGATGAAAGTCATACACTGCTTTAACATTAAAACACCATCATTATCATTGTATTAAATCACAGTCTATCAATGTGTCAAACCAGGATTATTATTCCCACAAATGTTTGTATTTGAATGCATTTGGATACAGATTAATACATGTTAAAACAGTGTACAGTGTCACTAAGTATACTGACTCCAGTAAATCAGAGAAAATCTTTCCATTTGATGAATTTCTTACTCAGTGTTGACAGGAGTGATGATCAGAGGAGCACAGTTTTTACCTCCATCTTTGTTACATGGACTGAAGTACGGGAGGAGTTTATCATTGAAGCAGCAGTCAATGAAGGAGTAGATGAGAACTGAAGAATCTACGTCATAAAAGGAGACCAGGCCCTCCTCATAATCCACAAACACCCCCACCTTCTGAGGACCAGACTTCACAGACAGAAGGACACGAGGATCAGCAAGAGCTTTGTACTCATTTCCATTTCTCAACCAGATGGTCCAGTATCCATCCTGAGGCCTTGCTGTGATCTGTCCTTTCCTGTTGATGGACTCACAGGCCACTCCTAAATCCCAGTTAGTCTTTCCTTTGACCTGAACCTCAAAGTAAAACCTGCCTGAAGAGAAACTCTGCTTCGCTAAGATGCAACAACAATCAGAGAATCTCTGAGGTTTGTCTGGAAGGTTCTTCTTTTCATCACCATAATGAACCTGTTTCCCATCATCAGACAGGATGAGTTTGGGATAAGCTGTATCTGGATCCAGAATCACATCCACCTCATACAGTTGGACTCTCTTCAGCTCAGCTTCAGCCATCTTCTTCTTCTTCTCTTCTGTGAGTTTGATCTCCAGCTGAGACACAGCCCTCACCGCAGCTCTCTCCACAGTCCCCTCATATGATGGTGGACGGACGCTGACCTTTGTCCAGGTCTTCATGGATGGAGCAGCTTTTACACATGTGAATCTCTGGACAAAGTGGAGGTGGTCTTCAGAGCCTGACAGCTGCTCCACCTCAGTGCTTCTGTTCTCCAGCTCAGAGATTTCATGTTCCAGCTCTTTGATGAAGTCTCCAGCCTGTTTCTCGGTGGTTCTCTGCTTTTCTTGGATCTCCTCTTTGAGCTGCTTCAGACCTCTCTGAACAGACTCCATCAGAGCAGTGAAGACCTCAACACCATCTGCTGTCTCTCTGTCTGCAGCTGTCTTACTGAGCTCCACTGACCGGTGGATCTCCTGGATCTTCAGTCGTCTCTCCAGGATCATCTGCTGAATTTCAGCCTTTGTCTTCTTCAGCTCTGCCTTCTGTTCTTCATGTTCTTCTTTCAGAGGAGTAACATCATGACTTTTGTGGTCTGAGTAGGTGCAGTGTTGACAGATACATGTGCGGTCGGTTTTACAGAACAGCTCCAGAGGTTTATCGTGTTTCCTACACATCCTGTCTTCCAGGTTCTCCACAGGTTGAATCAGCTGATGTCTTTTCAGTCCTGAAACTGTCCGATGAGGTTCCAGATGAGTTTGACAGTAGGAGGCCAGACACACCAGGCAGGACTTGAGGGCCTTCAGTTTGGTTTCAGTGCAGACATCACAGGGAACTTCTCCTGGTTTGGCAGCTTGTTGGTCTGAGCTGTAGATGTTTGGTTCACGTTGAGCTTCATGTCTGAACTGAGCCACCATCTCTGAGATGAAAGTGTTGATGTACAACTCAGGTCTTGGGTAAAAAGCTTTGTTACACATGGGACACTGATAGTTTTTATTATTATTCCAGTGTTCAGAGATGCAGGATTTGCAGAAGTTGTGTCCACATGGTATTGCGACTGGATCAGTGAACACATCCAGACAGATGACACACAGGAACTGATCTTCAGATAGGACACAACCAGCAGTAGCCATGTCTATGGACCAAAAAACATACACATCACTGTAATATTTCTAATTATATTATCAGTGTTTAATCCATGACATCAGTCTAATACTTGGACTTTGAAATGTTCATGAAGGTCATTACAGTGTAACTGCAGAAAATGTTAGTGGTAACAAAACCAGGAAGAGACATACAGCCAAAGTCCAGACCACATCCTGTAAAGGACATGGACTATAATAATATAGAATGTATGTAAATACTATTGGTTCATCCATGCCGTTCAGATAGAAACCATTTCAGGAGAGTTGGTGTGAAATGAATAGAGGTACATTTGTGTGTGTGGAGTTGAAGTGTGGTGTTGAAGCTGTGAATCTGGTCAGTTGTACTCACCGCTGTTTGTCAGAGACTCTGCTGAGACTTTAAACAGATCTGATGAAGTCGGTTGAAGGTTTGTTCGACGGTTCCAGAGACACGCCTGCAGCTCTGCTCACACTGTAGAGGACTTTCAGTTTCATTTCTGGGAAGTGATCGTTGTCCTGTGGAATGAGACTCCGCCTCTGATCTGTTTCCTGGATGATGTGATGATAAAATCCAAGTGTATGTTGTTTTATCACAGAGTAAAGATGACATGTAGAAGGGTTATGGTTCTTTAAAACACGTGTGGAAGTTGGGATGTTTAGAAACAGCAGTATTATCTGTACAGTCAGCTGTTTAACCTGCAGTTTAGGTTCTAGAACATTAACAGTGTCCATTTATTTATGGACCGTTCACATGAATGAACACGTCTGTTACTGCACCGGTTTCCCATGACTGTCTGTCATCATTAGTATTGATTCACATGAGTTAGTTCTGTGTGAATCTCATGGACTTAAGGCCTGTTGTTTCTTTGTGTTGTGGTTTATCTAGTGGTTGTCTGGTGGTGTAAATATGCAGAATGCTGTCAGGTTTCATTCTACTTACATGAATATTAACTCTGCATTGGTGCTTGTACCTAGTATGACTACAGCTGTTTTAAAACAAAAAGAGAAGACAAACACAAATATATGACAAAATTCTGACTTAGGAAAGAAAAGTCAATCTGTTCTTACACAAAAGGAAGTTAGAGTCAAACCTTAAATGTTTAGACAAAGAAAACAAATAAATAGATTTTCCCCAAATTACAGGCTCTGAAGTAGAACTGACAAAAAATACTTAAGTCATGGATGTACAAAATCATTTTGTTCAGGTTCCACATTTAACCCAATTTGCTGAAATGAAAGCTGAAATTTCCTCCCACCATCCAAAAACATGCACTGGTAGGTTAATTGGTTAATCTAAAATGGCCCATAGGTGTGAATGTGAGAGTGTTGTTTGTCTCTGTGTCAGCCCTGTGATGAACTGGCAACTTGTCCAGGGTGTACCCCGCCTTCACCCTTAAGTAGCTGGGATAGGCTCCAAGTGACCCCTGCGACCCTAGTGAGGATTAAGCGGGTTCAGATGATGAATGAATGAATGAATGAATGAAAGCTGAAATTAAGTTTTCTTTGGAATTTAAGTCTTATCAATGGAAGGAGTTTGATCATTCCCCACTGTAATGTGGTTTTCTCTGTGGTTGCACATTTTTCATTTGTCTAAAGTCAAGTTTTCTTATGACATCCCTAGTCATGCTGGAGCTTGGAGGAACATCTCTGCAGCCAGTGGGGTCGGCAGCCACACCTCCTTGCTGTTTGGCATCTGAAGAGCAAGATCAACAACGTCTACATCACCATGGATAAATGTCTCATCCTATGCCGGGCAAACCACTCCCTCATTGGATGAACGTTTCAAAGAACACTTTGTTTAATTTGTATTTATTTTGCTGCATTAGTGAATTTATTTACATTTCTGCAGACAACAGTGTATAACATTGATGTAGGAAAATGACAGTCACCTAGAGTCAAAGAGTTGAGTCAGACTGAGTAAGAGGGTTAAAGAATGTTCATAATGTTTCATGTCTAAGAAACTGTATGTTGTTGTTCCTTCAAATATTGACCATTGTTTTTTCACCCTCTCTCATTTTAGTTATGACACTATATTTAAAGCATTTGATTGTTGAGCACCACAAACTATTTAAGCTCTTGTATTCACACAAAAACGTGTTACCTAAGCATCATTTAATGATACATTATCCATCTTCAATAAGAACAATGGAGCCCTTCTTATATACAGTACACTATCTAGACAAAAAAGTATTAGGACACATTGAATTCAGGTGTTTCTGTTCTAACAGGGGTCTGGAATATGAAACAACAATGACAAATGTCATAATATAGTTTTATATTGTTATAAATATCATTTTGATTATTAATATTGATGTTTTTAATCCTAAATCAGCATGAACAGGACATCTCACAGCTGTAGCCATGATGTGTCCCAATATTTTTGTCCATATAGTTTATAAACATCAATATTTCCTTAAAGTTTAATGAAAGGTTTTTCTTCCTAAGTGAGATGTGAAGAAAGCAGATGTTGGTTTTTGTAGAAAATCATTAGTCACAGTCAGAAAATTAAATTTTTTTTTTAGAAATTTAGAGTTAGAACATTTAAAATCATAGCAATGGATAAAAAAATAATCAATGTTAAGAGAAATTAAGTAAAAACCATCTTTGAGGCATTTTTTAAGCAAAAATAACAATTTAACTCAAACTAACCAATGCAATGTAATGGTATTTATCCCAATATAAAACTATATTATGTCATTTGTCATTATTGTTTTGTATCTCAGACCCGTGTTCGAAAAGAAACACTTAAATTCAATGTGTCCCAGTAGTTTTGTCCATATAGTGGATGTAGTCTATGAGGTTTAAAGCCAAGCACAAGTTCTTTAAAGATAGATATTTAAAAAATGTCAAAAACATAACCAAGTCACTTGCTTAAAAGCATGAGATGGTCATTGCTTATCACTGGGAAAGCCTCTCCTTCAAACACAAAGAATATCACCAAATTACTGTCCATCTTTTTCACTTATAGATGAGAAAATGGTTAAGAATGAAATGCTTTAAATGACATTGTCAAAAGATGTTTTCTCAACAGTTAAAGTTGATGGTGTCGAGTGTAAAGCTGGACTTGTTTGTAATGCAGTGGAGGAAGAGATGCCAGTCTTTTGTGAAATAAGTGATTAGATAACATTTTTTACTAACCAACAAGCTACTCATGGAGAAGTTTGAGGATCCACACCATGTATTTAAAGTGTTACAAAGTGAGGAAAGGTATATAGTAAAAATTTCTGAGCTCAAAGTTCATAATCCGTTTGGCATTCACAGCTCATACAGTGCTTCTGATAAAAGTTTATACTTTATACCTTCATTCACTATGTTTTAATTGAGTGATGAAAGGAAAAATAAATGTGTCTGAAAATTATATTGTTTATTGGAATTAATTCTTAATTAATTTCAACAATCATTTTTTTCAGTGTGGATGGCATAATACTTTTGGGAGTGAAACTAACTCTATTTAATTAGTAACAAAACTAATCAGTGCAGTGTTAAAACCCTTTAGTGTTGATTCAACTGTTGAGGAGGTTGACTTTGATTGACAGGTTGCTTGTTGAATCAGACTTTATGAGTTTTGATTTATTTAGTAAAACACATTTTTCCCTGTCAGTCAGCTCAAGTTGTGTCTAAAAGGTTCCAATAACAAGAAATAATATACAGTTGCTTGGTTCTGCAATATTTGATGAAGTTTAGTGTTTTACTAAATCAGTAACACTCACCATTATCTGACCTCTGACCCCTGGGGCTCCTGTAGTCCCACCCATTTGATTCATATATGGTCATCTCCAGTTCCAAATAGCCAATATGGCAAAACCAGCCACCTGCTGCACGAGATGAGGCTGAGGATGAGGTGGATGGCAGGGAACTCAAATAACTAGCTGAATGATCACATGACTGTTTACTGTTAATTTTGGCTACAAAACAAAAATCTCCTCAGTGATGTTTAGGAATCGGAGTTATAGTAATAGTCCCCAAAGGGTATAACAGAAAAAAAAGATAGCAAAATACTATTTCCTTCCAAATGTACATTAGGAATTTCTGAATCTGAGTCACTATATTGCATGTTGTTTATGCTGACCTCGGTGATCAGACCCGCTATGAAATGCGGACACACTGAACAATGCAATAAAATACTGTAAAAAAATGTTAAATGTGCAAAATCTGCCTTACATTCATGACGAGGATACACTCAGAAGTTTGGTTTAGTCTTAGAATAGATAATGACTTAGGTTTAAACAAAGGGTTAAGATTAGAAAAAATTCAATACCACTGCTATGGAATTTCATGGATTAGAAAATTTACTTTTGGCCTGAAATAAGAGCTAAACACCAGTTGACTGTGTAAAAAAACTTTGCAATCCCACAAATACTACCATTTCAGGTCCGGTTTGGTGTTGAGTAACTTTAGAGAATTGTTAGCAATGATAGCTTAACTGCTTAACCCATTTTAACCCACTATCCTCATTTGAGGACAGCATAAATAATGACAAGGATTGGTTATAGAACAACATTATGAAGTGCGGGTAATAAGAACATATTGATTCATCAATATATG
>JAPQRQ010000003.1:11460207-11471593 GCA_037367365.1 Apogon talboti
GAATAGAATTTCCAATGCTGGCATACATGATTTGGAGGCAGATGGCCTCGTGGATTTCACAATGTATTATTTTGTTATCTGTTATGCACCTCATTTTCCTTTCCCCTGCCTATTTTTATTTGAGGGGGCAGGATGTTTGTTACCCCCCCTGTAGAACCGGGCCTGGTTAATGCCCTGGTGTTTGCTCTGCTGCCTATTCACAAGCGTCGCTAAGTAGTGTATCAAACACGTGACATTCCTGCAAATGAATTGCCTGCTGTGGACAAATGTTTTATCATATTGGAGGTATTTCCCCCCTTTGAAGAAATAGAAGGTTTGTAAGTGTTCCAAGTGGCCCTGGTGTCATCTTTACCTGTGAAATATAACCATACTTTGTAGCGTTTCTGCCATGATGCCATGTTGGCTACGTTCTAAACCAAAACAATGCAGCGTATGTGAAACATCATCATGAATGTGCAACGAAAGCAGAGTCGATAAGTAGAATCGTTAAGCAGAGAGGCAAACAATTCCAAGGAATTGAGGTACTGGGTACTCGATTTCCATCCCTACCTGTCCTAGACCAGGTTAGTTTTGCTGCATGACCAGAGTAGCCTGGTTTGAACTGTGTTGAACTTGCTTTATGGACCCAAGAAAACTGAGAATGAGTCAGACTAACTGTACGAAGCTTGGCTAATTTGGAAAACTCGCTTCAATGAGCAGACCTCTTATCTATTAAAGTACTTTTCAGATACAAGGTCAGTATGGCTTCAGATTGAAAGGTCCACATGAGAATGCACAGCTCATCCTGCCCTTGAAAACCCACTGATCCTCAACTCTTTTAAAATATAAAATCAGATCCGATAAATATGAAATCAGCTATTCCACACATTTCAGTAGGTATCTTCAAACAAAGTGCTACCTGTGGTCAAAGATACTTCCTTATGAGCGTGGACCTGGGCAATTTTAGATGAAATTAATTGGCTTCAAAGGCCATAAAGGGCTCACTTCATTTTCATCATGATGTTCCATAGCAACATCAAAAGGTACAGTATCCAGCAGCAAACTCAAGAGTATTCTCAGAGTTAGTGAGTGGAGCTATAGCCAGGGAAAAGGAACTCCACAGGGAGCTGTCCTAGGGACTATAGGAGGGAATTTTTAATAGTATTCACTGTACTTCCATCAATGCCAGAATCCCATTAATTCAGTTCAAAGTAGTGCCTGGAACCTACTATTCCAATGGTAGATTTTCTTCCATTTTGCCAGAGATATTCCCCTAATATGAGAGATACAAACAGGAAACAAGTACACTCAGCTTTAGTCCTGTCCAAAATTGGCTTTCTAATCGCTACCCTGTCAAAATCCTTCAAAAAACATTTTTAGAGTATTTTCTGACCTAAATGTCTGTCCATTCCTCAATGAATAACTACAAGGCATGAGACAATTTAGCTGCTCGGCAAAACACCTAATTTTGTAGAACTGGATGACAAAAATATCACCAAGTTCAATGTATGACTCAAAGATATGGTGCTCCAACTGCGAAGATTACATTTTTCTTACGATTTGACAATGCATTCTTGAGAGACAAAAGCAATGTTTAAGGCTTCAGCTGCAGCTTCACAATCTATGATGTTGAAACCCAATGAGGACGTAAACGGATAATTGTCACCCCAACTTTCAATCAATCTTCGCCTCAGGATTAACCTAAAGTCACCACTGGCTGCTTTATCAGGTCAAAATGCACTAAAAGCCTATTTCAATCATGATCAAAGCCAACAGGAAGTCCACCATTTCTACAAAACTGTCCACTTTAGACCAAGTAGGTTGGCCCTGGTATTTTAACAAACTTCTCCTCGGAGCTTAGGCTTTTTGGTGCATCTTTACCTGATACATATAAGCAAAAAGCTGTTCACAAGTAATAAATTTCAACACAATATGAAGCAATTTCCACTACAGAACACTTGTTTTTTAGAAAAACTAGTAAACTTGAGTACATTTTAGTTATAAAACAATCTTTTGTGAAATGGTTGCAAACAACTTCTTATATATATTCATTCAATATGTTTTATTCTTTAATGCACAAGGACTGGAAAGAGCTCAAAGAAATTGAGAGACTTTGTTTTGAAGCAGTTCGACAGACTAACATGTTCATAGTGGAGCTCATCAGATTAGATCCTGCTTCGAGAGCAGCTGATGAATATGTATGTGTGTTTTATTAGCTGTTTGAAGGAAGGTTCTTCAAAAATCCAACCCTCTTTAAGGATAAAATGTGTTAATTCAGATTCCACACAAACAAAAATGTCTGTTGCCTTGGTTATCATTGTAAAGATGATAAATAACAACAAATCTTGAAATGGAACAGTTGGAATGCATGGTCGATGTATGCTTAGGAAACGGAAAGTGGAATTATTGCACACTGTTTACAGTCAGAGAGAGAGAGATTTGGATGGACAAAATCAAATCTATAGTGACCACTTTGCCTCCTGTTGCCACAGCAAGTGTTTATTGTAGCCACAGATAAATTATTTTTACTTACTAAACCATCCGTCCGTCCGTCCATCCCCGCATCCATCCATCCATCCCTGCATCCATCCATCCATCCATCCCTGCATCCATCCCTGCATCCATCCCTGCATCCATCCATCCATCCATCCATCCATCCATCCATCCATCCATCCATCCATCCATCCATCTACATATTTTTGTCCTCACTAAGAAGTTAGTGCAGGGTAATGAGCTCCACCACAGCGGCTTTAATGACATGACTTATTGTCTGAATGTACTATTTCAGGCCTATCCACATATATTGGATGCATATTAAATTTCCATTTAGAATAAACATGATGCATTTGCCAAACAAATACTAATTGGAAGAAAGAATCTGGCTCTCATGAATTTCAAACAAATTAGATCTACTAATAATACATACAGTATAAAGACCTTTTATACATTTATAAGTACTGTTTATGCAATTATCAGTGTTGTTAGTGTACAAATACAAATGTTCTTCTTCCATTTACGATTAACCAACCTCAGCTTTTTCTTTATCAATGATGAATTCTATTCTTGTCGAGTGATGACCAGTAATCAGAGATGCGTCCTCCTATCATTTAGCCTCATGTTATGGCAGCAGCCTGAGTTATGATGATGCTCTACTAATGGAGACAGTAATAACTCTTTTATGTGCTTCCATCAGCCTTTAAGTGCTTGGTGGATTTTATTACATGCCTCCATGTGATATGTTCAGTTACTTACTCAGTGCACGTAGCTCAAAAGCTGACTGTTTGAAACAGTGAAATAACGATATAATGTGTTGTGGTGGATTTGCATTAGCAGTAGTATGTTCATGCTATTGCTATGTGCACCGCTGGTCTTCATTCGTCCTCCTCTGCTTAGGTCTGTTCTACTTACGGAGAATTACTATTCATATTCTCCTCCCTCTCACTTTTCCACATATATCCTTCTCTGCTCTGGACGGCCTCCATCTCTGCCTCTCTCTGTCTGTTCTTTTCTTTGCCCTCCTCCTCACCATCTCACCTCATGTGTCTCTATGGAGACCTATAATCTCTGCTTCCTCCTTATCGGTTAACTGTGCTCATGGCTCCTGTACATCACTGAAAAGTCATTTCTTTTTAATGAGGAATTGAAGGCTTTTTAAAGTAAGGTAATAGCTCAAACCCCCAATATTTACAAGATATTGAAAGTACTTAAACATTTAATCAATTATTTTCAACCCACCATGATTTGTAGCATGGTAGTATATAGTAGTGCATTTGTCAACGAACACACTTAATAAATAGTATCATCTGGTCACACAAATTAATTTTAAGTTTGTCCAAATTAAGTAAAGAAGTTATGTTAACACAAATGCTTTAAGTCAGATGTACTCAGATAATTTCATTATGGCAAAGGTTTACACTGATCAAACTTCATTTTAAGAAACATCAACATCAAACATCAAAACATATGTATGTGTTTTTATTACTAATACTTACTTTACTAATCACTTAAAAAGTGTTTCCAAATAATTATATTTTTCCTTTGTGTGATTTTACTGTAAGATTTTAAGTTGGCTGAAAAATATTAAGTCATCAGGCTTTTTTTTTGTTTTTTTTTGCACATTATGATCAAACAACCAGATTATTTACTTTACAGTCTTGCTTTTGTATGCAGCATGCAGTAATGGCAGGGAAAAGGTTTTAGTATTTATGCCATATTTTGTAAAGTAAGTATTAAAAAAACTGACAAAAAACAAAAGAACTACTACTACTACTATTGCTACTTCTATACTAGTACCAGTACTACTTATAATAATAATAATAATAATAATAATAATAATAATAATATGTCCACTACTACTACTACTGCCACTACCATTACACTCCTCCTCCTCCTCCTCCTCCTACTATTATTATTACTATTTCTAAAAACAGGACCAGTGTTCTCATTAGTGTTAAATTAAACTCTAAATAAAAACCCTTCTGTTTTTTTTATATCAACAGGAGTGAACTGAGTCCACCATATTTCACTCCCACTTTCTATAGTACTGCAGAACAGAGTTCTTCAACATTTTTCTGGTTTATAGCAGGTAAAGACCTGTCTTACCATGTACAGGTTTTAAATGTGGTCCACAGTTATTATTATTATTAAAAGACCAGCAAACACTGGCTCTAATGAGGGGCTGTCTGCATTTTTACAGCCACCATAGGTGAGTGTTGAGTTACTTGCATCTTCACCACTAGATGTCACTAAATATCATACACAGGTCCTTTAAGCACCTGTTTTACCAGTGATATACCTACTACCCAAAAATCTTTATTTATCCAGTGAAGTACTGGTAATTTTTTATTTTCTCTGAGTGAAACCAATATCTACATGCAAGAAAATGATAACTGGACAGAAATGCAGTATTTTCAGACCTTGATGAATACAAAGACAATATGATTAGATTGATTTTTATTAATTTTTAAATCACACAAGAACCCAATAGTAGTGTTTTGTTTATCCTTTTTTTTTTTTTTTTAGTTAGGCAAATTCAGAAATCAATATGTGGAATCACTCAGATTTTCAGACCCAGCTTCCATGTGTCTTGGCATGCGCTCCAGTCGTAAACTTTGCTGTTGGTTGCTTTATTCCATGCCTGGTGCTAAAATATAAGCATCTCAGTTTTGGCTTCTGACCATCTATCTTCCTCTGGATCTTGATCTGGTTTTCAATTGGGTTTAGATCTGGAAAATTGGAACAGTATTCTAATTTTTCTTCCAGAGCTGGGGTGGAATATAGTAAAAAAAAAACACATTTGCTCCCACGTATTCAGTTTCTTTGCCTAATATTTCGATTTGGGGTAACAGCTCTTCCAGCCATCTATTCCTTTCGGTTATGTATTAGATAGTGTTGTCCTTCAGCTCCTCCTGTGGTTCGGTACCTGCTCTCTCACTCCACATCGCCACTATCTGTTTGCCATCCTAAGTGTGAGTAGAAACTATAATCCCACCCAGCAGATTCCCACTAATCAGGGTCTGATTCAAGCTCCTTAGAGCCCTGATAAGCCTTCCTTTAGCCCTAGTCTTACTCCAACTCACTTTCCCTCAGCACCATCTTCTTCCTCGAGATGCCCCAGTGACCCCGGTGACCATTTGGCCACACCGGACTAGACTGTCCTACCACATGTGCTCCTGGTCTTGAATGTCAAAAGGGATAGTGAGGAGTGAGTAGAAGCCACAAATCCAGGCAGCAGCACAGAGGATCATTAAATCCCTGATGAGGGTATTATTCCAGCAGCCTCACTGTCTGGGAAGAATAATACAACTCACTGAAAATGAGATTTATTACACATATATATTTTATTATCTAGATTTTATACTAAATAAATTATTTTCTCTGAGTGAAACCAACAGAGTCATATCTTCTTCTCCTCCGTATAGAATCAAAGTAGAACATCTATACTCCATACATGTTTAAGAGTAAATAGACCATGAATACAGAAGCCTCAACAAATGGTAGTTTCTTACTAATAACTGGCCTGAGGCATAAGTAAACAAAGCAGCTGCTTGGAATTGTGGGCACCATCCTCCCACCCATAGTACACAAACAAAAAGAAAAACATTGACATTTATAATGCCATTGCTTTGTAAACCAATGTCATTCTCTTTTCTTCATTATAAATATAGATAACAAAAAGGCTCCGTTGTTTTATACTTAAGGTTTATTTAAAGGATAAAACTGTGTATTAAAACTAGACTGGTATTGCCAGACTAATTCATAAATGAAAATTAGTCTGGGGCCTCTCATTTCATTTTTAATTTCCAAGGTGCATTATCAACTGCCATGGGCCTCTGGATACAAATGGAAAAGAGCAATGACACATGGGACATTGAGTCAACTGGTAAGGTGAATTACAGTTTCATTTTCATGTCAAAGCTTTAAGTGCAGTTTATTCATTTTTACTGACAGTTTTTCCAGTGAATGTTGTCCATCAGATTAGATTTTACTGGTGAAAAGATTTTTTTTTTTCCTTTTGAGAAAAACCAAAAATCTTTTGACATGGTGATCATTTTAACCACATTAAATGCTACAGAATCATAAGACCATTTTTTTTTCTCCAATAAGCATAAGGAAAAGAGAAGTTTTACATATAACTGACCAAACCTGTGTCCTTGTCACAAACATGAGGGGCTTCTAGACAGTACTATTACTGCTGTTTATCTACAGAAACAAGAAAACACTGCTTGTACCATAAGAGGTCCACCAGAGTCTTCATGTTGCATTCAGGGGTTCCTCCTAAGGTACATTTCATTGGCTTTCCTTGATGGACAGATGCCTGCGCTGCTTGGACAGTAATGACAAGTGGCAGCCCGCCGTTGTATCGCCCCATATCCGATAACGTGATATGTTTGTACAATCTCGTCCAAGTGGAAATCAGTGTAAATATTAGCAGTGCCAATGGATGTCAGGCAGATTCACCTGGTTTATAGGCTATATGAAAAATAATTCACTATTACTGTTTTAAAAAGTTCATAATCAAACATTGTTACAAAGAGCTTAAAAAAAGGAAAGGAAAATTAAAAGAAAATGAATCCTGCAGCATCTGATTTCAGAGTCATGGAGCTCCGAAGATGACGTACCTCAACAAATGTGTGTCACCTTTGGTATTCAACACCAAGCGGAGAGCTGACTTTGGAGATCTGAGGCTTCACTGTGACTTGTAGGTGAGTTATGGCCATTCCATAGAGGGCTGTAAAATACCTGTTTATTGCTGATTGTGTTGTATTTTTTCTATGATGGTGTAGGTCTACTGTATGAACAACAGCCAAAGGAAAGGTCGGAATATCTTACAGCATTTTGCATCAACTGTGTCAGCCATGAAACTGAACTAACTGAAGCCTCGCGCCATCTGGGGAGTTTGAGGGAGTCCTCAGCATGGCCGGCGCTGAGTTAATTTGTACCGGGGTCCACAGTGAGCGGTGGGTAAAATGTTCTTTTATTAAGCTAATGGCTGTGAAATGACTGGGGGAACCTGCAGGGCCTGGGGAGGTGCCATCATGCAAATCACTGATTACAAACAGAAAGATGGGAAAATGTGTAATTTAGGTTCATATAAATACATGTTTATACTTACAAGATGTAATCTGTCATTCATGAGATTTTCCTGATGCTTTCAACTGTATCTCAATGTTCTACTCCGATGAAATGCAGTGAAGCATAACCACTTTTGTGTCCAACGTAACACCATATCAGAATCAACTGTCTTTCACATTACTTCAGTTTCTATACTTGGTGTCAAATTTTCTTATGCAGATTAAAATTTTAGTACTAAGCTTAGTCTAAAGTGTGTAATTTTATGGGTAAATCACTAATTCTATGTTAAAAAAACAGTGACTGAATACAAAATGGCAATTCAATAGAGCAGGCCATAGGTTAAGAGGAGGGTTTATTAAATAAATCCACACATCTATGGGAAGGTAATGTCAGCCAGTTTATCTGTTGGCTTGTCTTTATTACATTCACATTAATGTGAACACACATTAAAATTGCAGAATTGCGTTATCATCAACAGTAAAATGTGACACAGAAAGCAATTACTAAACCTTTTACAACCCTCAGCAGCATATATGACTGTAAAAATAATTATAAACTGCAGTACATGATGGTTACACATTAATCTACAGGCGAAAGCTGTCACTCAGCTGATTTTCGCTGTGTTGAAATGTCATAAGGTTCTCTCTAGCATGCTGGGAAATAATAAATCATTGTAAATTAAAATAATGGATTCATGTGTGTTATTTCAGTCTTATTTTTAAGCTAGGAAACAAATGTGTTGTTTTTTATCTACTTTTGTCCAGTACAATTACAGTATACCTTAAAGAAGTGTACTTGGACCATTCACAGAATCTCTATGTATGCAGATGACACTGTTCTTTACGACTTGGACTATTACTGAAATGACAGACTGTCTGAGCATGTGCAAACATCTTCATTATGGCTTGGTGCTGTTTAAGATACATTTCACACTTGGATGAACACAGGTAATCTGTGGGAGTAAACTAAATTGTAAGTTCTGGTTATTTTTATGAACCTGTTAGCGCATGTGGTAACACACCAAACAGACTCATTATGCAAGCTAACGCCACCGGATGTTCGTCAGTACAGACTGCACAATGTAAAGCTGTCATCCTTGTAGGCTGCAGTGGATGCAGATAATCCTTTGTTGGTTGTCATTCCTGATTTCTCTTCTGTATATGTTGTCATCTCTCAACGGTTATCCCTCTGAATTCTGGATCTTTTTGTAAAAAAAAAAATAAACATTTGGCTGTTCTAAATGGTCTCCTCCATGATAGTGATTTTAAATAATAAAACATGGTCAAAATTTCAAACCATGACCTGAATGCATGCAAAAGTAATATGAGTTAACAACTCAGAGTTTAGCTGTTCTGAATGATAAGGAAGTTTTGTGCAAACTGGCAAATAAGAATAGAGTTAGTGAACACATCAAACAGAGGACTGGCCTTATAGAATACAGTTAGTGAACACATCAAACAGAGGCCAGTATGAGATAAATAAAGAAAAACTTTAACTTTAACTGTAAATCGTGCAGATAAATTCTATGAGCAGCCCAGAATTAAAAAAAAAACAAAAAAACATGACGCTTCTGGGTTATTAGCTGTAAATTTAGGAGGCTAACTGTGTACAGAAGTAACCAAGGTCAAAGCAGAAGGCTAACCAAACTATGTTCCTGTATATTTACTCATAAAATGTTAAAGAGTGGCTTTAGCTGAACAGAATGGAGAGTGCCACTCAACAGAAGTCATATTAGACTGAAAGTTAACGCAAAAGGCAGTTTATTGCAGGGAAATACAGCCATGAAGTCAACACACCATTTTTGTGTATGTTAAAACACTGAGAATAATTGAATTGGTTGGCTTTGTGGGTGTGTGATGACTGACACTGTCCATTTGATTTAGTGACTCACCTGCCACTGATCAAATTTATAGTCTGCTTTCTCTGAGTACTGCGCCCGGCTCTCATGAATAATAAGTATCTCTCCTAACTGAACAGCAAGTCTTGGCCTTGGATATCATACAAGGTCAAATTGAGACACATCCAGAATTCTCTTTTTTTCCCCTAGTTATTGTATTTTCTGTATATAAACAATGTTTTTACTGACTGAGACAGATATTGACATAATATTTAAAGAAAAAAACTAAATACATAAAAAAAAACAAAAAAAAAGTCTATTATATACAATATGTAGACCTGTGCAGTAATAATACCTATCAATCATCACTTCTGTCAGTATGTGGTGGTGCATTTACTTGCAGAGATCCGGCATGTATTTTCTATTTTCCTCTTCTTTTGTTGTGTTTTGTGATGTTTCTTGGTGTTAACCTTTGAGCTGTGAGTTTGCAGCTAATGGGATTATTAGCAAATAATAGTACTGTTCAACATGTACAGCAAAAAACCAACAAAAAACCCCCAAAACATTCTGCTCTTCTCATTTATTGGACTACCATTATTCTTATGCAGTTCTGTCTAAGAAACAAAGAATTGATCATTATAGTTATAGAGTTGTACATTATAGATAAGTAGATAGATAAGTGTGTATGTTCATGTGTTCTCTAACAGATAAGTTTGATGTTTTATTTTCTATTTCACAGCTTTTTCTTGCTATCCACTGTTGATACACATGAAAAATCAATCTAATATAATTTAACATGAATGCAGAGCACACAGAGGATAATTATTAAAGATGAGCAGCCTTACCTGTGGTCTAGCAGTGGCATAAATGAGAACTATTCAATTCTTTAGCTATTGTCAACAATTCCTGGTAATAGCAATGAAGAGTAGTTTCCATATATATATATATGTGTGTGTGTGTGTGTGTACCTCAGTTTGGTTTATTAGTCTGTGCAGCAGATGTAATGAGGCTATTTGAAAAATAAAATGATGATGAGTTCTGTACAAGACATGGCAAGTGTCAGAAAGAAAATGCCCTCATGAAGTAGGTCAAGGTCAGGAATAAAAGGTTCAGTGCCTGCCATTTAGTCTCGTGGTGAAGATGGCTATTATTACCAACTGAATACCGCTAAATATCACCTATGGTGGCTGTAGAAATCATGGGACGCCCTCATTACAGTTAGTGTTTGTTTTGACCGTTTTAGTTAAGAGGATTAACTCTGGTCCACACTCTAACGTAGAAGGTGACAGTAATGCAACTTAAAGCTGGAGGGTACAGCACCTGCTGCAAAATGGAAAAAAAGGAGAAGGAAGTTGATTTGGATGTAGATGGTGACACAATGAAAAAAAAAATTGTTTGATTACATTTGCACAGAACCCTAAACGGAACCGTTATACCTCACATTGTATATTAATGGATTAGATTTATATAGCTCTTTTCTATTAATGCATACTCAAAGCGTGTACAATGGATCCATTATTCATTCAATCACACATTCTCAGTCTGATGGTGTAAACTACGTTTATAGCCACAGCTGCCCTGGGGCAGGCTGACGGATACGTGGCTGCCAATTCGCGCCAAACGGCTCCTCCAACCACCACCGAACATTTGCACACATCCAGTGTGAGTAGCAGCCCAAGTCTTGCCCAAAGACACAACGGCACATGACTAGGACAGAGCAGGATTCCAACCGCCAACCCTTCGGTTATTGGACGACCCCGCCACGGCCGCCCATATTGTCTATTTTGCTAAATTTGACAGTCCATTATAACTCTATCTTACTTTTTTATTTTATTTTATTGTATTTTTACACATGCCTTTTACCTCCTCCATGTTCTATGCACACACCAAACCACTAAAGCAAATTCCTAGTAATGTGAACCCTGTTTACTTACATGGCAATAAACATGATTCTGATTCTGATGAAAAATGATTCTAAACATTATCTTCCATTTC
>JAPQRQ010000003.1:11495287-11507875 GCA_037367365.1 Apogon talboti
GATGCAACAGTTTTTTCAGATGCATTCTTAAAAAATTTTATGGAATGTCATTTGCGGTGGACAGTTGTTTGTTTTTTTTGTTTTGTTTTTTTGTATAAAGCTGTGAATTTCTTGTCCTCATACATGGACAGTGGGTCCTAGGAGGTTAAACAAGCGTCCTTTCCTGACAGACATATGTCCAAGACCCGAGGAGATGACAGTGGGTTTTAGGAAGAATCCCACTGTCATTTCTCCTGTTCGGATCAATGGTCAGACAGTTGAACGCTGTGGAACAGTATAAATACCCTGGCACTGTCACTGATGACAAACTGTCCTTTGAGGCCAATGTGGATGCTGTTTTTAAAAAAGCAAATCAATGCATGTACTTTTATCACAAGCTCAGGAGTTTTAATGTGGACAGGACTTTTATGAAGATCTTTTATTCTTGTTTGTTGGAAGTCAGTTTTAACCTTTTCTTTTATCTGCTGGTTTGGTGTACTTACCATCAAAAACAAAAACAGACTACAGGATATTTTAAAGGTGTGCAGCAGAACTGCAGGAGTGACATGCCTGCATAAGGTCAGGACTCAGAATAAGGCCCGATCGGTCCTTAATGACCCCGCCCACCCTCTATGGTCTGAGTTCACGCTGCTTCAGTCTGGTTGCAGAGATACCCTACCACGTAGCAGGACCAATAGGCACCAGAACTCGTCCATTCCTGCTGCTATCAGGCTCCGAAATAGTGAATAGTGTGTGATTTGTGTTCTTGTATTGTACAGTATCTGTCATCTGTTGTTGATGTGTGTGTGTAGCTGCTGGCTGTACAATAATTTGCCCCTTGAGGATAATAAAGTGCCTTATATTAATGTAAAAGTAAATTAGTAAAAGTTAATTTACTTTGAACAGAAATAATTTTTTTTTCATTTATTGTTATCACCGTTGCCATGATGAACACATCATATAATCAAAGCTAAAGGTGGCATATGTTGTTTGTTTTTTTTTGGCTGGGCAGTGTATTTTACATTGTAATGTTTGCATCATCTGATGGAACAACGGTCACATTGTTACACACAGCAGGGACATGTTAGGAGGAAGAAATGAGGAACTAGACGCTACCAGAAGGAGAAAACGGGCGGCATCCAATTTGTTTCCCACTTATTCAAAGTTTCACACAGTAGTTACACAACAGAAATGTGCCAATAAACAATTTAGACCAGGTTGTATATAAGATGTATAAAGTAAAGCAGCAGCAAATTAAAAGCCAGCAGTGACTGAGCTCGGAGGCTAATCCTGTTATCTGTATGTTCTAATAAAACCAAACTCACACGCCCAGCACTGCAACAAATCTGATTCCTGAGTTATGACTAATGTCAAGGACCCAATTCATGGCAGAGTTGACCTACGTCCAACCCACAGTCGAGAACGAGGGTCGTCTAATGCACACTGACCCATTCTCACAGACCCCAGTGTGTGTCTAACCCATCACTATGTTCAGCCCACTCATGCATACTATATACTACAGCTACTACAGTGTAAAAAAGAAGTATAAAAAACTATTCAAACACGGCTTTGTGTCTAATATTAAACAGCACTGAGAATACCGAATGCACAAGGCATATGTTAAGTATGCATAATAGAATAACACAATCACATCTCAGTGTGTATAGGAGGGAGTCTGAACAGGAGCAGGAACAGTATGCGTTGAGGAAAAACTGATCAGAGTATTGTTGTCAGTTGGAACAGACCCATGTAGGTGAACAGATAGTTGTGTAAAAATAAAGACATAAGCATTAGAACATAACATTTATTACATTTTATTTTGCTTTATTCACATCCATTTGTCACCTGTAAATATGTTATAACAAGCTACATTTTTTTTCATATGCATAGTCTTGATATCAGTGTTTTCTCTCTCTGCGTTGACCTAAATTAATCCATGACCTAGAAATTTCTGTCTGGAGCCCTGCTGAGAACAACACTTTCTGATTTTCTTCAATAGTGGATGAGTTAACCTATCTATTCGCCTTCTAGGAGTGCTACTCTACGACTATTCCCGTTCTTGCCCTTTATAGTAGAGTCTATGCAGTACATGTGTGCTCAGGCTTGAATGAAATCCTTCAGAGCACATGGAAAAAAAAGAGATGTGAGTGAAAAGAAGACAAACTTTGTGGAAAAGCGTGGTTGTTTTTCATCTGCGAGTGTCTACGGGGCCTGGAGTTAAGTGAGTTACAGAAGCCGGTCAATTCATCATACTTATGGCAGTCAGTGAGCCGTAGTCCCCGAAGGAACGTTCCCTCAAATCATACTACTCTTTCTTCCCCACAATGCACCATTACCCACAATCCACCAGCCAGTTTCTGCCACCTCCGGCTCATCGGGTACACGGGACTCACCCTGTCATGATAAACGAAAGCAATCAAACAATAATAACCTGAGTAGTTTCGTTTTTGTGTTTTAGAATCTGCTAGCATAAAGATGAATATGAATGTGAGCGATTGTGTGGTACCGATATGTCAATACTCACACACTACCCATTTGAAGATCGATTAAGCTAATAAAGTATCAATATTAATTAATAAATGCAAAATAAAAGCGCCTGTTTAACTTTAACTTACTTCAAGGTTTTGTACCCCCTCCCCCCCCCGCATAAAATTGAACTAGTCCATGTCATGTGACCATAAGTGCGGCGATTCCAGTTAGCTGTTTTTAGCCTGTTAGCGACAGTTCAGTCTGCGCGTGTCTGAAAGGAGAGCATGGCTGAAAGAAAGAGGAGTGTGGTGTGGGCGTACTTTTCACTACGGATAAAACTACGGCAATGTGTTGTCTGTGTAGTAAAAATGTACAACACTGCAGTGACACCAGCAACCTTTAAACACCTGAAAATTAGTCCATTTCCTCTAGAATTGCAGTCGATTTTAATCTTTTCTAACTTCGTTTTGTTATAAAAATGTGAAATGTGTAGGTCTTGTTGAAAAAAGGTCTTTGGAGTTGTGAACATTTCATTGTCTTCAATGAATACATTCAAATTATGTTATTTTTTATTCCTGTGTATTATTTCTGTATTTTTATTTAATTCATATGTGTTAATTATTTATATTTATGTGTTTTATTTTGACATTTTTTTAAATTCACATTTCTATTTATTATTTGTGTTTTATTTTTATATTTATTTTATTTGAATCATTTATTATTTGTGTTTTTCAAAATTTATTTAATTGCTTAAAAAAAGTGGCCACCAAAGGTTATGCACATTAAAGCTGTTAAATGGACAGTATTTGTCAAGTGAGATGTCTTTAAAGTGTAATATTTTAATTTTAAAAAATCACTGAAAGTATCAGCGTGGGGTATCGAATATACTATGTGCCTACTATATGCCAAAAATGTAATCGGTATCGTATTGAATCATAAAAGTGTCGCCGTACTACCGTATGTGCTTTGGCGCTTTCACCTAGTATCCCCATAGACCTCCACACTAACATCATGCTGTGGTCTTGTCTTGGTAAATGTCTTAATCTTATAATAAACACTACATTTCCTTATTCACTTGGTTGTATACACATCATATGAAAAAAACAGGGTTCATATCTGGAGCGTGACTCTGCCTATTCACACCCACGCAATTCACTGATTGAGTATTACAGCGTGTTAGCAATACTGACATTTTAGCTTGAAGGTAAAGCTAGACAAGAGCTAATTTATTTCCCATGGTGTTTTTTTTAAAATATATTTTCTAGGGAGTGTGAATGAAATAAAGTCAATTCTTTGGCAACATGTCTGTTATATTTTTATATGTATAGTGTCATTGGAGCAAGGCTCAGGAGAATATCACATACTTCAGCTTTAATATAAGTACTATGAAAAAGGCTGGAATCTGAGAAGACACATCTTCTTTCTGCAGCTCTTTCCCCTCACTCCAAATCAAAAGTCTAAAAGTCTTTTTTTTTTACTTTATGGAAAACTAAAACCACTCACAGCAGGTCTTGTCTGTCTGAATCTGATCAGCAATTGGTAATTTAGAGCTGTCAATCACATATTCAACCCTCCTACCTAACTGAAAATGTGATTAGCAAAAATGGGATCCACGGGTGGGATTTTCTAGAACTGAAAAACACAGGTAAAGAGTAGATGTAGAAGTCTCATGTCCTCTCAGACCGCTTGAATTGAACTTGAATTTCAATAATAATCTTTGTCAGACACTGGAACTTTAAGATATCTTGCTATCCCACCTAAGTGCTGAAAAAAAACATGCAGGATAACAGCAGCTATGGGCCTCATCGTAATCACATCTCGAGTAGTACTTTACTACTTTTAGTAGCTCACCTGGTCCAGGTTCTAATAATTCTCCTAATGTCATAATCGTCCTCTGGGGAATAGTCTCTATAAAACGACTATCTCAGCCTTACACACAGTGTGTTTATGTCCACTTTAACTGCTGTTAGCCGCATCTCGCTCCTTTGAGGAATTCTCATGGGAAAAATATGTCATACTTCTCTCTTAACTTGTTGTTTTCACTGGAAACATAGAGTGGGGCCGGCTTTATTTGCATCCTACAACCATTAGCTGCAAAAACACTCCAGCTATCACTTCCTCCAAGTGCTCACTTCCAAGGGAACCCCAGTGTACAACTCCAGAATAAAAACCACTGAACAACAAACAAACTACTAGAGGTAATCCTTCCGCTGCAGCACCATAAGGATCTACTCCCCAGGGAAACAAAAGGAGGGGACATTTGTACTAAATAGACCATAACTTTCAAAGCTGCTGACTCGATTTACCTTGGTAAGATTGCTAAAGCAGCGTATGAGCACCAGCCAGTCTTTGAAGTGTAGTTTCAGACAGAACAATTACATTTTGTCCCATTTTTTCACTGGAATCTGAACAAAAAAGCTTCAGGGCCCGTATGGAAAGTAGGAAAACAGCAACCAAGGCCTGTTCTCTTAGAGACCTAGGTACATAAATTGTGTTTTAAGACAAAAAGGAAAAATCCTGAACTCTTTAATGAACTAAAACGTACTCGCAGTTAAGGCTTTGATTTAGACGGATGGAGAAAGGGAGAGCTGCGGGAACACTGAAAGTCTGTTTTTATTCTAATCTAATAACCCTACACTAACACCCAAAACACTGCACATATACATATGCATGGATGGATTACAGATTATTAAATGCTGCGTACAGAAAAAACTTGTTTAGAACGCTTTAAGAGGATTTGAAGACCAACTATGACATACACTTCTGTATTTACAAGCATCTCTGGTCTGCTTTAGAGCCCATGAAAGGTGCACAGTCATTCCAATGACTCAGTCTGATAAATACTTCACTATTATCGCTAGAACAAATGCGTTATTTTCAACAGGGTTATTCGTTTAGATTAGATTAGATTAGATTAGGTTAGGTTAGATTAGATTAGATTAGATTAGATTAGATTAGATTAGATTAGATAAGATTAGATTAGATAAGATAAGATTAGATTAGATTAGATTAGATTAGATTAGATTAGGTTAGACTTTATTGATCGCACAATAGGGAAATTCAAGACAGCAACAGAATAAAGTGCAAGAAAAAAGTGTACATACATAAAAATAGTGCAAAAAAAACAAGATGCAAAGAATATAAAATAAAAAAAATAAAAATAGTAATGAAAAACTATGCAAAAAAAACTATACCGACCATATACATATTTACAACAGTGGGGAAATTACAGTACAGATGGGACACAAAGAGGACAGGGTAACAGGGTTGTGTTGTTATCCTGGTTAATATACTCTGCAGAGCTCATGTCAACCCTGTTTTAATGCCCTGATTACAACACATTCACTTCTAAAGATGTGGTGATTAATATTGTTCCTGCTCAACAGTCAGAGGAGTTTTGCATGTTTTCCAGGAAAATGACAACAACTGTCAAATTAATAAATGGCTGCTTCTCATCATGGAAAATCTCTCTCAGTAGCAGGCTTTGTTCCGATCCACGTCCACGGCACACTTGATCATTTATAGTGCTCAAAAGGGGGTATTTATTGTGTTGATTCATTTCTGGTTACAACACTCCTCATAAACTACAGTAGGATTGCTGCTGTTTCTGTTCAGTTGGTGCTCACTGCTGCTTCCCTGCCTCTCCACTCATGTCAGACAAACAGTAAGAACCCTCCACATTCCTGCCTATTTATGTCCACTACGCTTTGTTGGATCTCAGAGGTGTATATGTCCGTATACGAGTGCGTTTGTATGTGTCTGGAGTGACATTCCCCGGTGCATTGTTTCGCACCACTGGCCAGCAAAATAAAACGGTCCACATGCTGCTGCTGCACTGACACATTGACACACACTCTTCCACAAGTAAAGATGTATTATTCCCGACATACACACATCACCAGATTCTCTATCTATAACACAAACGGTAGACCGGCATCATTAAGGCTCTGTTGTTTTGTACTGTGTGATTCAGTGCGGCTTTTCATAACCTTGCGGAAAATTATTCCTTCCACTTCATCATTTACTGCCAGGGCGTTAAACAAAATGTCACAAGCTGATGAGTGCGCCACCTTCTCAATAGCTATAATTTGCTCACCACTTGAGGAACTAATGGGAAGCAAACATGACAGCTGGAATTGGTAAGTGTTGGTGTCTGGTTCACACCAAACAAAAGGGCAGTAGGCCACTCTGAAGTGAATGTGTGTTCATCAGATAATGCTCAGACAGGAACATAAGAAAGCAGCAGTTTTGTTTTGCTGCATAAACTTTTAATAGCCTTTTTTTATATCTGTGTTGCAGTTTAACCCATAAAGAGTCAGTGATTCTTTTGTGGCAGTTCCCAAATGATTTAACCTTTATTTAATGATTTATTACCACATATTATAATATTTTGCTCTGTATTTTTTTGTTTTTTCAGTAAAAGTCATGCATTTTTATGTATTTCCTTTACTGATCATGTAGATGTTCATAAAAGCTCAGATTAAAGATGAGGGTTATTATATCAGAAACAGTGAAAACTGAAGAAAAAGTGACTTTTTAAGCACAGATATCAATAACTGAACATAAAAACATGTGTCTCCATCCACTGTCATTGATCCAACTCCATGGGTTTTACTGGTGAATCAATGTTGTAGAAGATGACGGTGTTTCCACGGTAACTACGAAGTCTCTGAACGTTCAAATGGGTCATATCTGATGACTATGAAAAGATGACAAACTGTATTTTACACCAATTATTTACATGTTTTTTATAGAATTAGTGGATCAACAGATATTAAACAGTTTTTATCAGTAGATGGTTTTGGTCGGCGGTGCATATTTGGGTCTTTATGGGTTAAGATGACTGCAATAAAGTCACAGCAGGTGTAGTTTGGTGAATTGACTGTTCTTCACAGAGTTAACACTTGACAATCAGAGAAACACAGAGCCCGTTTACATACACAGTAATACTCCAATTATTATCCGATGTCTGGAGTTATCAGATTATTCCAGTGAACATGTAAACAGTATAATCTCATATATTTTAGCAGATTAACACACCTGGATTTCTCCCCAATACTCTGATGTCAGTGCGCATGTATACCTGTTAATCTGATGTATTTGGTTCTTTTACATCTGCCCATGTGCAAAAACAAGTAAAATCATAGAAAAGGGAAGTGACATAATCGACTGTGGGCGGAAGTTTGAGTCTACTATAACTACATATGTATATACTCCAAAAGAAATCCAATAATGGACTGAAACGTCTAAACCAGGGTTTTTTGAGGGTTTAGTGGATTCCTAAATTGCATGTAAATGGGTTAGATCTGATTATTAGAAGTATCTGATTACTTTTTATGGTGATGTAAACAGGCTCATAGAGACAAAACCAAACGGACCAACTGCTTACAAAAACCCCAAGCAAACATGATATGAATTTATAACAACACTTTTATTAATAATGATGCTACACTAAGACACTATGAAACGGTGCAGGTTTATGTCTAGGTTAATGCAGTATTCATAGGCTGGTCCGTGTCTAGAGAGATGCTCTAAAACCAGTCATATGTGTCCAGTGCTGTTTTCTGCTTACCTCAGGAGTCACAGCCACACTGACCACACTTCAGTGCAAAGAGCCTGGAAATAAAATTAGCCAGTGTTAATAATAACTGGTGGTAACAAGACATTATGGGGTATTTTGCAGATATAAACACCATATTTGCAGAAGTCTGTGAATAACACAACTTTCCAAAAGCCAAGATCATTAGACCCATAGACTTACACTGAACATATCTGTGAAAATACATTTTTCCGTTTAATTATGGTCGAATTCAATTCAAGTAGATGCTATAATATGATGTCTGACATGTCTTTTATTTCTGAACAGACAACTCTGATGTCGTGATTAATAAATTACACCAACAAGATCATCAGATGGTTTTATTGAGCAAATGTTTGAGAAAGTTTACCATTTTAATGCCAATAAGCTAGTGTTTAGCACCAGCTCACTTATTAGTTCCACCCTTTTGCCAGAATATCTGATATCCCATCACTTTCCATGTGATGATAAAGAGCAGAAGAAGTGGATCAAGTTGATAAATGAAGTTAGAATACTCAAAGAACAAAAAACAAAGTTTGTTGCTAGCTAACACTACTGTGTGCATGCATAACTAATATTATCCCACTGTATTTGCCAAAACAGATCTTTATGAATTCCTGCAATATAGAAAAGTGCTTCACATCTTCACACTTCATTTGTCAGCTGTCTGTCTGTCTGTCCAGTTTAATGGAAGATAAATAAAGTAATGCTTTATGCCAACATGGGTCCATTTAGGGGACGGACACAGCTGAGGATGGAGATCAGTTTAATTATATGCTATATTTATGGCGATACAGATTATTTCATGGTTTTATTCAATAGTAATTCTGCCGTGTCCGTCCCCCACATGTGTCTCTATGGATCGTGATCTACTGCAGGTAAAATAATAACTATGAAAAATTACACTAATCACTGTATCAGGTTAAATAAATGACTTTAGCTGCTTCTGAGCCCAGACTGATGTCTCACTAAATAAAGAGGTTATATTAAACAAGCGTACATCCTGTAAATAAGTTTTACGCCACCATGACATCAGACTGAAGAAGTTTGGTTGTCGTTTCTGGTTTCAAGAGGATGAATAAAACAGAAAGGCTAGACTTAAAAACAAAAAAAAAAAACATCAGTTCAAACCCCAATGGGAGCCTTCATGGTGACTCAGTCTACTTCTTCTGTACAGTCTGTGGTCCCCATCCTTCATAGGATTTGTTTTTCTTTCGATATATCTCTGGCTTGTCACAAACAACTGCACAGCAGGTTCTCTTGTGGTGGGAACCTTCTTTTTCCCAGAGTTTCTTCCTCTGTTCACTTGTTTGCTCTTCTGTGTAAACCACACCAGCAGCAGCAGCACGTTGGTACGATGCACAGCACCTCAATGGGTGTTCCAATGCTGGCACATATCAACTGCCCACATTCACTCGCCCACATCAGCATGAAAAGTCTGAAGTCCTTCCTCTGTGTGACCGGTCTGATCTGATCCCTGGGTACCAGTATCAACATCAGGTCACAAAGAAGCAAACTAGAGTGAATAAAGTAGCTTATAGTGACACAGCACATGGCCCTGGACTTTAACCTTCAGCTGTTTTCACTACAGGACCAGATCGGCTGTAAGAACAACACTGTGTGAGATTGTGTGTGAGATTTACCCGTTTTCTGGGACCAAGACAAAAGGCAGCGGAGAAGGAATTAGGAACAAACAAACCTGTATGCTGCATTTGTCTCTTAACAGCAGGAATACGGGACTTGAATGCATCTTACTGAATTAGACTCATTACTTATTTTCAGTATGTGTCTTGCAATTACTGGAGTCTTTTTCAAACTCAGTGGGAGTTTTAAGAACAGATAAGGGAAAATTCTAATTCATGCTGACATTAAAAGAAAATAGACTTTATGGCTAAATTAAATTAAGTTAAATAATTTTGTCTAAATACTGCCATGTCGATTTTATATTTAATGACTACTATTATGATGTTAAGGATACATAAAGTTGAAAAGAGTTGCATTTTAGGGGGTCTTAAGAGTCAGTGCCAAAGGAATAAACAAATGTCAGAACAGGAATATAGTGGAATAGATGAAGATAAAGATAAAGATAAAAAATAAAGATAAAGACAAACATAAAGACATAGATGAAAATAAAGACAAACATAAAGACACAGATAAAGATAAAAATAAAGATAAATATAAAGATGAAGATAAAAATAAAGATAAAGACAAATATAAAGACACAGATAAAGATAATGATAAACATGTGGGATACATCTAAAAGGAGGTGCAATAAGTCAATAAAATGGAAGTAGGTGTGTTTGTGGTGGGTGTTAGACTGTTGATCAGGCCTAGAATGATGAGATGTCAGTGTGTCTTATTGCTCTTCTCTTCTCTTTGCCTCCTCTTTGAAAAAATCGGAGGAAAAAAAAGCAACCGCTGCTGTTGTCATATCAATCCAACACAGTGACAGGTGAGAAGAAAATAGATAAATGTGCTGCGACCTTTCCTTATAGTGTGAAAAATAGTTTGAAGTGCCTTAAAACGTCACGTCAATCTGGATGAAGGGATATATTGATCAGTGATGTAATGAAGTGGCCCTAGAGTTAAATGGAAATGAAATAAACTAACCCGATGAAGAAGATAAGTACACGATAAAGAATTCAACCTTTATAAGGCACTGTTGCCACTTTAGCTGCAAAAAAACATTCTTTACTGCCAATAAGGGCATATGTAACTAATTGAAGGTGGCTGGTGGTTTTCAGGTAAAAAGAAATATGTTTCTTTCAATGGCCCAAACTCACATACATGTAGCTCACACGGTCCCACATTAGCTAAAAACTAAATGTTTGGCCTAATACTGTGTTAAACTACAGTCCCTATGTAAATCCCAGAGGTGAACGCAACTAAATGGAACAGGACTAAACTTATTTACCTGTGACATCTGATTTGCTCTGGAGTCTTGAAAGTGTCTGTGTCTCACTCAAGGCCACTTGGTGACCCAGTGAAGATTATCGCATATGGATAAGGAAAGTAAAACAATTCTGATTGGCTATAGGTACCAAAAATTCTGACCCTTGGTGACTCTTTAATCCTCCAGTGTGAACACAGCCTCATGTCACCTGCTCATTTTACCTGTACCCTGCAACCAGGAAGTGAACATAGTCACACTGGAATGAACTAAATACAGTAAAAAAAAAACTTCAGTAAAAGTTGATATGCACTACAGAGCACAGGATGAGTATTATATCATAATCACTTCAATATATACATACTTTTATTCAGAGGCATTTTGGCTAAAAGTGACAAAACAGATTAGTAAGTTGCATTGTTTTTGTAATGCTGTTATAAACTATTAGTAATCCAATAGGCTTTTATAGACTAATATGTAATATCAGTATAATATAACAATAAACATGTTTATGATGCTATTGTGACCACTCATATAATCTTATTATCACATCGTAAAGTTAATCCGCATCTTATGAGGACTTAAAATCCTCTTATCTATTAATACTCATACACACTTAAACTTTCTTTGTAAGTGTGAGTTCAGAAGCTTATTATCAGCATGTACATATTTATGAGATGAGTGTAAATTAAACATATTAGCTTAGCTTTGTCCCAGCCTGTATAGATTATAGGCTAGAACTTTATAGCTGTTTCTCATGGGGTAGCATGGCATAGGTTTGTCTGTTATCAGTGAAACCAGGAGGGAAGCAGGATTTAACAGCAATTATGAATGTCATTGTGAACCAAAAGAAAGACAGACTTAATGGGATACGTGAGGACTTTGACACAGTGGTTATAGTCGGTTTGTGTAACGTCAGTGGAAACTTTTACAGCTTGTCACTCTTTCAGACTCTGGCTGGATACACCTACCAATAGGGACCAGAGTTAAGATAAATGTTTTCACAGACAATCAGCCTCCATCCTAATCTAGACTAACCAACTTCAGACTCCAGCTTGTATTGAAATAAAATTCTTTAACTGTAACTTAACCCCTCCATGTAGAATCTGACAGGAACCATACCACGGGCTGAATATAAATGTATTTGTTAAAGCAAAAAAAAAAAAAAAACCTCCTTTAAATAATTCATAGATGCTGTTTTTGAAAGTATAATTTTGGCTTACAATTAGTCTGGTCAAAGATGATTCAATGGTAGCCTCACCTCTCATTCTCCAGTCCTTTGCCAGTGACTGTCCCTTCTTCTTTTTCCACATCAGTCAGAGTCAAGTCTAGGGGAACAGACAGTACAACACAATGTGATTACACCAAATGAGGAGCAAACGGCCCCATTGTAATTACCTTGCTGCAGTGAGGCATTAGCTCAGGAAGGGTCTCTTCATTTCTTTCTCTCCTGTTCCCCCCACTGTGCTGCTTGGCTCAGTCTCATTAAGAAAAATGCAGATCATCAGCAGAAAGCCGGTGGTGGGGAGCAGCCGGGCCGGCCTCCCTGGGACACGCACATCTCTGAATATTCTGCTCTGTTTTCACCGGGTTGGAGTAAGAGGCACTGCACCATTTATGATAAATCCCCAGTGGCTGCAGAGAGAGGGAGATAAGGGGGGAACAGGGGGAG
>JAPQRQ010000003.1:11535687-11558225 GCA_037367365.1 Apogon talboti
CTGTCGCCGCCGCCTTTCAGCATCTCAACATCCCTGCCACCCTTTGTTCCGCCACCAAAAAGCACAGGGTCTGTTCTCTCACTGCTGTCTGTTTCCACCCTCTACCTCAGCCGTTCAGATCTAAATCCCCTCTCCACCATTTCAGCACGTTAAAAACACATTTTAATAACCCGCTGAGTTCATAAAATTCCAGTTTATGTCATCAATATGAGCCTTTATTAAGATTTTCTTGAGTCCAAAAGATAGATGCGTCAAATTCCAACCAATGATCCTTGATATGAATATTTTAATAACTGGGCCCATATGGTTGAAGTCAATCAAAGGATGCTCAAAACCCTCACACACGGCTTCATTTTGTCATTTTGTTGTAGCATTTACAGATAGCCTCAGAAAATCTAATTAACTAAGCATACTGGATGCATACAGAACATATACATGAAGATTAGAAATGGGTGCCGTGCATGTTTTATTCACTTAACAGCTGTTAGCCCTGCAGATGTTTACACAAGCTGCTTTCATTACACCATGGTTTTTCAGCCTGGTGGTTTATATGTTTCCAGGTTTTGAGTCATTTTTAGTTGGCTTCAAGTCATAAATGGTGTATTAAATGGAACATATCTCTTTACACTTGCATTTAGACTTGGGGTACAGAGCTTTAAAAGCAAACAGGGGTGGTTAAGGATGATGATGTAAAATATTTCTAAGTGTAGCTTGTACAGGCATCATTTCTAAGTTAGAGGTCAACTGCCCAGGGGTAAATGGAAATAAGTGATTCACAAATGTCAACTGTTTTTTCCTCTTTTATAAACAAACGGGTGATAATGATGATCTTGGGGCACAGCACACATACACACACACACACACACACACACACACACACACACACACACACACACACACACACACACACACACACACACACAGGATATTCTGTTATTCTTCAGGAAATGCAAGTGTTTGGGTACACTTTGGATTTCATCACAAAATAATTGGCTTTGTAAGACGAAGGTGTAGGATTTTGTGTATACATCATAACTCACCAGCAGCATAATAACATTAGCAAAGCATCAAGCGCTTCATAAAACTGCAGTCAGGCGAGGTGAGGAGGAAACTGGCTTACTCTCTGCTTGGTTTCAGACAGAATTTTGGATAAATGTCTTAGCTTGGTAGAGCTGCAAAGTGAATCTTTTCCTCCTGAGATAAAACATTCGACGTCTTGCTTTTTCATTTTAATGAAGAACATACACTGTCTGTTTAAAATATTTAGTAGCTAACTTTAAACTCATTATTTTGTGCTTCTTATTCATGCAGTTAACTTACATAAATCACACCTTTCTCTGCTTTTCCCATTGGTCAGATAATAACCCTCATCAAGAGCAGTTAGCTTAATGCTTCATTTGCAGCTCAGTGAACAGGACTCATTGGGCTGGCACACACAGCCTTGTGTTAACAGCCCAAATATAGTGTCTCCCATCTTTATTATTGATCTAAAAATCAATCTGAATGTAGAATCAATTCTGAATGGATTCATGACCCTAAGAATTGCAATGAATTAATCACAAGTCTGCCTCAAATTTGTAGCCATATCCAGAAAATCCCAAATAATTGGTATATTTAACAACTCATGTTTATTGTTTTTATCTTTTTTTGGCTGAAACAGTGCAGCCAAGATTACACTGACCTGTACTTGTACTTATATTATAATCAAAATACAATACCATTACTGTTGAAGATAGAAACACAGATTTTACATGCTCTAAGTGCACTATTAAGGCTTTATGAATAAGAAAGTTCAGTCACCATTTATTACTGTGTAGGATTCTTCATCATTTGCCCTTCATAGATGTATTCAGACACTTGGTTTAAATATTTTAACACATTCATTCATTGCAGTACATTTGTTGCTTATTGCGTGCATATGCTGAAATCTAAAAAGGTGTTTGGCCTTAAATGTTTGACATTGGACAAATTATTCAGTCAAATTATTTAAGGTTATTAGTTATTAGTAGCATATTAAAGTGAGCATCTTTCACTCTCTATTGTATTTATCTATAATACCATTTTGTTACTGTCAATAAAGGTACAACATCTACATTTAAAACATCACTGCATGCAAAAACACATCACTAAGCCTCACAATGAAACAGAGGGCAACACTGGTTTTATTTGAGTGAAAATTGTCTCCACTCAAACTGCTTTTTGGAGGAGTGAAGCCCTATATCGTAGACAAATAATCTAAATCGTGGCACACTATTTGTTGAGTGAATTTGTTGCTGGTGTTGGTCTTTGTTAATAGTAATAGTACAGAAAATCACCAGATATCAAATTAAACACAACATCTCCCAAACTTTCATTTTTTTTACATTTTTCTTATGTTATTTGAAAGACAGTCATCATCTGAACTGCTTATCCTCACTGAGGTTGGGGGGGTGGCTGGAGGCTATCTCAGCTACCTATGGGCGAAGGCAGGACATATAGAGATGGACAAACAATCACTCTCACATTCACAACTATGGGCCACTTTTAGCTTAACCAATTAACCTACTATTGCATGTCTTTGTATGGTGGAGAACATACAAACTCCACACAGACAGGTCCTTGGTATTGGAATCGAACCCAGGACCTTGTTGCCGTGAGCGACAGTGCTAACCACTGCACCACCACTTATTTGGAAATATCTTTGCAAAAAAAAAAAACTAATGATGACAGTACTAGTACAACTTTTCCATCATAATACCATCAATAATACCATCATTCATGTATAACACCATCACTGTTGACAGCTTCTGTTTTACATGTACAGTAAGTTGGTGATTTCATTACTCATCCACTGATCAGATTGGAAACTTGATGAAATCTCTTTCGACCTTCAAGTGATTGAACTGTCCTGTGGCACTGCATTGTGGGAAAGCATCTGTATGTATTTGCACGCATTTACAGCATATATATGTCAGAAGGGCTGGTGGGGCAGCGCAGGGAGAGGGGAGCATTCACTGGAGCCACTGTTGGCATTTCCGACGTTGCCAAGCAGTCTCATAATCAGATCAGGACAAGTAGATTAGTGCCAAAGCTGGAGACTGGGGCCTCAGCTCCTCCCAGATAAACACCCCCCTGGCACAAACTCTCAAATGTGTCCATCGTTTTTCTTTCACCACCCTCATCTCTCTCTCTCTCTTTCTTCCTCCCTCATCCTTCCTCATCCTCCCTCATCCTCGGGGAGTGTATTTCCCCATGTTTCACAGCCAAATCCAATCATGTTAGCCCCTCCACTCCCTGGTCCTGGCTGACTAATGCCTTTTCATCTAAAGGGCAGATTTCACGAAAGAGTCACCCTGCTATCTCCTCTCTGATGCCATTCGTCCTCTCCCTCTCCACCCAGTTGCTATGTGTCTCTACTATCTCCTGCTCTTCTTCCCTTGGGGCTGCTATTTCTCACTGAAAAGCCTTTTCAGATCAACCTCAGTGTAGCTAGGCCCTCAGGTGTCTTGATAAGGTCAGCGGCTACTCAAAGCACGATGGTCCCTCATATTTCGATGCTTCTCGGAGATCACCCATCAACAATGCAGCACCAAATATTATTCTTTCCCTTTTTTTTTCTCTCGTCCAAATCTTTTTAAAAACATTGCATTGAGGTGACTGTTAACAAGCTTACATTCACCTTGAGGACATTTTTATCAGCAGCTTTTACCACAGCATGCACCCTATTTATTTAGCAGTTCTGTAATGTTCCTTCAGATCATTTATTTTCATACCCGCAGTCGGCGATAAAAGTGGCAGGTGAAAAATGTAGGTTAATTTAATTTCTGAAGAGGAACACGCTGATGCATTTCCAACACTAATGGGTTCTTTAACTCATTACATTTTGCTGCACCTGTTTTTCCATTCACGCTGTGATGAGGACAAACAATCTGAGCTGCCTGCTACAGTCAGCATTCACCAAAATAGGGACAATGGGGGAATTGTTAACATCTGGGGAAGGAAGGCTGGTGGTTTTTAGGGTGGGGGGTGAGGTGGAGGCGGGAGGAAAAGGGGTTTGATAGGGGGTGGGTTGGCAGTTGCTGTCATTAGGGGAAGCAAACACAGAGTCATTGTTTCCAGAAAAGCTCAAGCTGTCACAGCAGTCATGGTCAGTCTGTCTGTTAGTGGCAAACAAGCCTGTGGATCCAGGTTAGCTGCAGGAATGCTATTAGTATGTTGCTACTATTACTGTATATATTATCAGGTGGGGGACCAAATAGTGATTTTATTATTTTTTCTTAAGATATTTACTATTTTCCTTAAAACATGCAGGCACTATCAGTGTCTGACAGTTTGTCTTACCAGAGTATCACTATTTCTTAGAATGATGAGATATGTTAACCCAGAAACACCCACACATCCACCATCAACCAAGACCATCTACTGAGGTAAATGTTTAATACCCGTGGATCCACTAATCCTATCAATACATATAAATAGTGGGTGTAAAATGCAGTTTGTCATCTTTTCATGGTCATCAGATATGACCCATTTGGACGTTCAGAGGCTCCGTAGTTACTGTGGAAACACCGTCATCTTCTACAACATTGAGTCACCAGTAAAACCCATGGAGCTGGATCAATGACAGTGGATGGAGACACTGGGTTTATGTTCAGTTAATGATATATTTGACCGAAAATGTCACTTTTTCTTAAGTTTTCTCTGTTTGTGATATAATAACCCTCAACTTTATTCCAAGCTTTTATGAACATCTACATGATCAGTGAAATAAATATAGGAAAATAGATGATTTTCACTGAAAAAAAATGCAAAATACAGAGGATCATATTATATAAATGGTGAGAAACCACTTAAGAAAGGTTAAATATAGAGAAAAATTCATTTGGAAACTGCCACAAACGTCAGACTGGGTCTTTATAGTTTAAAGGCACCAAGTTAAGACTTTATATGTTATCTCATTCATTCATTCATTCATTCATTCATTCATTCATTCATTCATTCATTTATTCTTTCATTAATTTTCTGAACTGCTTTATCCTGGAGAGGGTGGTAGATGTGTTATAGCTACCAATGGGAGAAGGTGGGGTACACCCTGGATGTGTCACCAGTTCATCATTTATCATATACTGTGAAACTATCACGACAGTGCGCTAACAGGGATGTATTAATGTGTTGAGATAAGAGTTTGAGGTACGAGTGGTCCAACTAACAAGAGTGTACATCAGATACAATTTGAGATGATACCAAGATACACAATGTCTAATATAGCTGCATTCCTGAAAAAAAAGTTACATATTTATGTGATATGCAGGGTGTCACTATACTAAGTCACTACAAATGGAAGATTTCTAGGTTGATGAAATCCAATACAGTAATATTTAACAGATTGGATTGAGAAGAATCTGCTCTTTTTGGGATGTTTTATCTAATGTAATTAACTAAGGATGCATCAATCTGATCCTGTTATCAGATATGAGTCTGATACTGACCTGGATAGGGTTCTATCACAATCATTCTGATCCAAAAATCAATCTATTGAACAATACTTTTTTTTTTTACCAGGTTTTGGAGCATGTAAAATTCTTTTAAAAATCATAAATTTTTTATGCATGTTTTTGTTGCGTTTTGTTCTACAAAGTTTAATAGCAGTGTTTAGTCCAGTCTGACCTCTGTCTGTCTCTACACACGAAGACATAATGCTAATTTTGAGGTGAAAAAGTGAGATCGATGCATCCCTACCTGTAATAAGATTTGTCCAGAACTAATGCATCTTAAAATTGTAAACCAGAACATGACACTTACCTTACCTTGACAAAAACCTGTGCACTTTGCATTGGTCACATTACAAAGTCACATTGGCTCATAAAAGTCTAATAGATGAGGCAGAGAATCTTTGTAACAATAATGAGTTCAGTGGTGAACTGATGTTATTTGGTCATTTAGACTAAGCTGTCAATCACAACAGCTGTCTTTTTACTGCCTGCCGGCATTTATTTCATCAGTGTGTAATGTATATGGGGCATATTTGCATATTTTTTTTTTTTTTATGTTGATCGGACAGTTATGATTGTTCTATGTACAAAGCTATGTTTTTGACGTGACCGCAATGTGCAAAATGCAAATGAAATCATGAATATGCTAAACAAATATCACTGAAATCTTATTTCCATCCAGTGCAAGAAATTTTAACAATTATTTGAATATATCGCACTGTATTGCAGAATATTGACCACCAGTAGAACTGTCACATGTCTTTTATAGAACAGTATGAACAGAACCTTCAGTAACATAGAGGTCGGGTCACCTGTTTGGTGTTTTTCCCCACTTGTTTCCGTTCTATGAAAGATAAGGCAGCAGCATGTTTAGCTGGCGCAGAGAGGCCTCTCCTTTACACGCCGCCTCTGAGGATTCAGCCTCTGAGCAGTGAAGCATCACACTGGTGTGACGGCACCATGAATAGCAGCCCTGTGAAAAACAAATCCGCTCTTTAACGCTGCCTTCGTGTGGTGGTACATTTGATTGCTTTCTGTTGAATATGTAAGCAGCAATCCTAACAGTTGTATTTGTCTGTCTGATTGCATTGCTGTGAGTGTAGTGAGTGGGTGGCAGCATGTAATTAATTAATCCTTTAGAAAACACTTGAGATTAATGTGCTCTTATCTCTCCAGTCACTTTGGCATGTTTATTCCAATAACTGGCATCTGTTTTCTGCTTGAGTAGTGAAGAACTATGAAATGGCCTTCGACTACAGCGTGTGTTTTTGTGGCCTCTACTGACGAGTCAGAGTCATGCAAACAGCATACCCTCGGTTTGTCTGCCGAGGTCAGCAGAGTAGTAAATCAGCAGACATCAAATACATGATCAACCCTGTCTGCATCTGTATTAATGTAATTCAGTGAAGCTGGTAATATACAGTAGAGAGTCGTGTTCACTGAATGTTACTAATAAGTTTTATTTTTGTGTAACTTTTATTTAACCAGATATAGTCCTATTGAAATCGAGATCTCTTTTACGTGGGCGACCTGGCCAAGTCATCAGCAGCACACACCATAACAAAAAACAGGTTAAAAGATTGGTGATAACAGTAAATTAAAATAAATAAATGAATAAAATCAGCCAACAATTTAGTAATAACACAAAGTAGAAATAAGAGTTTTACCTTTTTTTTAAAGTTTATTTCACCAGCAATTTTTTAAGTGCAAGATTGCTTACTTCACCCATCCCAAATAAATAGACACATAAAGGTGGTTTCATGCTTATATTCCAGACATCTGTAAGTATCTGTCAGAGGTTTTACTCTGCATTTCAATCAGTCATTTTCATGAAATTTTATAAAAAATACATGGAACCAGTGAAAGAGGCAACACGGTGGTGCAGTGGTTAGCATTATCGCCTCACAAAATGTTCTGGGTTCAATTCCTGTGTTGACCTCCGTAGGTCTTTCTTTGTGGAGATGCATGTTCACCGTGCATGAGTTCTTTGGCTTCCTCCCACCGTCCAAAGTCATGCACTAATAGGTTAATTGGTCAATCTAAATCACCTATAAGTGTGAATGTGAGAGTGAATGATTATTCGTCTGTATATGTCATCCCAACATAATCCCTGTGATGAAGGGGCGACATGGGTGTCCCTCACCTTACCCATAGGTAGGTGGGATAAGCTCTAGGAGCCCCATGACCCTCACAAGGATTAAGCAGTTCAGAAAACGCATGGATGGACAAATGAAAGAATAATTAAAAGAGATAACTTTTTGAATCGTAGTGCAATTCATCACAAAGAAAATGAATTCATTTAATGTGTTGCAGAATACAGAAGTAGTTAAGAGCTATGATGAATGCATGGTTAGGCAACAAGTTCCATCTCATTACCAAAACAGAAGCTCAGTAGAAACCCTTGCAGCATTTTATCAAACAATATAATGACATTGAGTTTTTGGCATTTGTAGAGAAAAACATCCCTATTATTTGGCCACGCTGACATTTGACAGTTTTACCTTTTGTTAACTAGACATTGTGCTGCTCACAAATGATACATTTAATCCAATTATTTTAAAAATGACAAAATCACCAGTCTTACAGGGCACTGAGGTTGACTTTAATTATTAATATGCATATTAATACATTTTGGTCTGTTTTTTAATCAGACGAATATTTTCTTCAAGTAACATCCTACCAATAAGAGTTCACCTATTTAGCTAATTTAGGCTCTGAGCCGAGAAGGTTTCCAAATACATATGTTGTTAAGGCTTAAAATGGTGTTATTGCTCAACAAAATATGAGTCGGTGCCATATGTTCATGTTTTGCTTCAGGTCTGTGTGACAATATCCACAGCCAAATGCAATGTTTAACAGCAGTGGTCCGCTCAGCGCTGGTGTAGTGAAGCTGTTTTCCTTGTAGCAGCACGACACCCTAAATGAGCCGTGTAATGTCCCTTCCTGAAAGGGATGGCTTCGCTGCTCTGTCAAGCCTTATGAAAGATGCATGAGGGTTGGCTTGTTTGAGCCTCTGGTGCTGCAAAACTTTATCTAATAAACCAGGCAAATTTTGAGCATTATTATTCTGACAGCGCTCTCAGGTTATAAACTAAACATTGACTAAATAGCATTTATTGTATTTGGATCAGTGTTTGCTGTTGTTATACATAAGCTGTGATGCCTTGTGAAGCCATCATCGTCATGAGTGTGAGGATCTCAGTGTTACAAATTCGGCCAAATTCAGACGTATCCATTCCTGTTCAGGAGACTGATAGTGTGCAATCATGTCAAGACAGATGTTTTCATGCTGTACCTTCAATCAACCCGGCAGGGGTCTTTGTCGACCACCGTCCTGTCATTTCCACACCAGCTATTCTTTTGATCATGCTGTGTATGGATCAAAGACCAGAGGCACTCAGCCTGAGTCGACTGCAGCTAACCTAAAAGCAGTTCACCCTGAAACAAACAGGGGAGATGCTGAAGATGGGAGCAAACAGAGGGTGAGTGGCTGTGAAATGCGATGATTTGAAACACTGTTCCCCACCAGCCAGACCACATCAACTAATGTGGTTACATCTGAAACAGAATGCTCGCTTTGTTTCATCCCCGACGTGGAATATCTCCACCCTCTTGGATTCTTGTGGTTTATTTTTAAGCATAAAAAATGTTGGGATAAGGCTGCTTTGGTTGTCAGGTGACCATTATTGCATTAAAATTATTAAGCTGAAGGCTAAAAATACCATCTTTCAACTACGAACAACTGCTGAAGAGAGACTAATCCCTGGAATCTGAACACCTTCTATAACTTGGCGAACCTCCTCCTGTCTTGTGTCAGTGTCATTGAGTTTTTTTTTTCCATCTTTTAAGAATGGTTCTATGACGATAAAACAAAAGATGAGTGACCTATCTACTACAATATGTATACATTAAAAAATCAGTCCTATTTGATTCTTATTGATTTTTAAATATTAAATAGACTAACTGAACTAACAACTAAGTAACTAGCTTGTCCTCTTTCCAAAATTGGTTAAGATCAAACTAGGACAGTTATAACAATAATGTGATATATGACATGTAAGTTATAATTGTAGAAGAGCATTCTACTTTGCTTCAAAGCAATGAAAAAAATGATGTGACAAGTTGTGAAAAATTAAACAGGAGATAAAAGATACGACAAGACAAAAATAACAAAACAGATGAAACAAGACAAAAATGTTAAAGTTGTGAAAAGTTCTAACAAGAGCTTATAACAAGATACTACTTGAGTTGCAACAAGTAAGTGAGACTTTCAGACATTGTTTGACAGTGGAATGTTCGGTTAAAACTAGACTTGATGGCAATTTTAGGTGTTTTTAAACATTTCTGTTCCAAGGAGACATAAAATGTAGATTTTGGGTCTTGAGTTGAAAATTTTTGGGAATCATTGACCGGACAGTTTCATCTACACAACTTTGATTCATAATGCCTGATGTCTATTCTTCCTTTCTGCAGTTACAGATGTATATCTACTGTCCATCTATTTGAGGGGAGAACTTTGAGTTTTATACAGAATTAAGAGTTTGTTGTAAAACGGAACTGCTGCTATAAACACACTGATTTATTTTATTTTATTTTATTTTATTTTATAAATCAGAAGAAGATCATTACCATTCATGCAGGAGAATAGGGATGGGGTAGAGACCACCAGGTGTTGTCTTATCTGGCTTGTGTCTTTTTCTATTTTCTTTTGTTTTCACATAATTATTTTTGCTCTGTGTTGTTACAATCAAACACAGTGTTAATCGTGCAATTCTGGCATGGATAACGCCTCAGAAATCCCACCGCTCCTACCCTAAACCCCCATTTTTAAAGTGATATTGGTGTCTTCCAATAATTCCAGCCGTTTCGCGTGCACTGGCATCATCTGACGCACGCTAATACCGGAAGAGATTATTATACAGGCGGTTCGGACCCTTCACTGTGGTGTGTGACTTCTTGTAATGTGTGAAAATTTTACTTATTTAGTTTTATACACTCAATTTTAGCTGACAAATGTAGACATAGTTTGCTTTAATGCATGGTTGGCTTGTAGTAGCTAAACTTAGTAGCCATCCCTCAGTCCAGTTGTGTAGCCTTCAGTTACTTGTGCTAGCATAGCATTGCATTTAATACATAAAAGCTGTGTGAGTTTTAAAGAATGTGTTTTCACCACCACTTTGACAGGCTTCAGTCAGCAGAATACTGTGCTCATTTTGATACAATTCAGTCAGGAGGCTGGATAGCACAGAGGTATGTTATCAAAGATGGTAGTGATAAGATGTCTTCACTCAATTTTAATGTGTGCAGATTTATGTATGGAGATGTATTCCCTCTTTGATTTGTCTGTGTCAGATCTAGGGAGTAAAAATAAGTGTAATGCAAATGATGATGAAGCTAGAAATAGCTAATACTAATAATAATAATGTTTACAAGTTGTATGTACTTGGACTAGAGGTGTGAATGGCTGTTGTGCTTTGTGTTGAGTTTTTATAGGTAAATGAGTAGACACCACTATATCCACTTAGTCTCATCATCAGTACTCATGTTATTTCCCAAAACAGTGTTTAAAAATACCACAATTCATGTCTAAGCAGCTCTCTTTCATCTATGTCTTTGTTCCCTAAATTAATTTGCATTGTCCATGTTGTCTTTTTGTGTGGCTGTGTATACTGCTTACATTTTGCAGTGAAGCATACAATATTTAGCTCTGTTTTAAGAAAAGCAGTCATTTTCAATTACCCCAGCAGTACAAAAAATAAAATAAAATAAATAAAACTAATAGGATAATACTAAGCTTCAAAAACATTAATTTTAAAATAACCACCCACAGATGATACAATAGTAGGAGAAAATCAACTGAAAAGTATTTAATTTTACCAAAAAAAAGGAATGAAAGAAGCTTGTTTTATCTTAACTCTAATAAAATTAAAACTGCACACTTTAAAAGGCTTTTTGTTGCCTAATGCAAGCTGCAAGTGACTAACTAAAGTATGGGCTGTGAGGTTAGAGCATCGTAGACTGTAGAAAAAACATTTTCCTACAAAAAATTTACCACATAAATGCAGCAGTTTGTTAGCTGTTTATCTTTGCAGCATCCCTGTTATTATGGATTTACTGGAATAAGATTTCTTTATTTGACTGTGTTATGGAAATATTGTCTCTGCACGTGAGTGTCCCGTAGTTAATGGTAAATTCCTGACCTTTTCATAGTCTCCTTTATCATAGACATGTGTTCAACATATGAATACAGATGGACTGCCTGCTGCTGCTCTCATTTTTCTTGCCTTTCCATCCAAAAGTCACTGGTGAGATGCAACGGCTCACACTGGTTTCCATTATCCCAGTAAATGCCAATGCCAATCTTCTGTTTGGCATTGCGGGGGAAGTGGGAGGGAGATCAGGTGGGAGGTCTGGAAGTTACAAGGTAAGGAGCGTCCAAAAAGTGCAATCTTATTATTGGGGGGTGAAATCATTTCACACAGATCTCAATTTTCTGGCAAGCTGCAGAGGAGATAAGGCTGTTGAGAAACAACAAAAAGCTTTTTTTGCCCTCCCCTGTGGCCTGATGGCTGTTAAGTAGACTTATCTGTAAATAGTGGACATTAAAGGCCGGAGGAGACGTGATTTGGTTGCTTCAAATATTGACCTTTTTTTGCTCTATTGATTAATGGATTAATCCATTTTGTGACTGAAGAACTACATAAAAATGTTCACAAAATGAATTTTTGGTACAAGTCATTGGGTCATGCTTTATATTTTAAATTAGAAAGGTGCAGTGTAGATACATAAACAGTTGTGGGTCAGCTCTGCATGTAGCTGCAGTGTAATGAAGTGGTGAGTTATGTATGAAACGTGATGCTAAATTGACTGTCAGGGCTGTTGAAATTCAGATTTCTATACATTCTAAAGCTGTGTACACGTTCATCACAAGAATTTAGATCGTTTGTTTTTTATTTTAGCTATGGATGTCTTTAGAGACAAGCAAATTGTACATTTTGATTTAAAATCCAATTGAAACCAACATTAGCTGCTAATTTTAACAAATATCTGCAAGACATTGGCATTGTTTTTGTGAGGTCTGTAGCCTTTATTTGGCACTCAGTCATGTCATGGGATTATTTCATCCTTTATCAAGTTGTACAGATGTGATCAAGTCCTTTGAGCTCACTGCTATCAAGATTTTGGAGCCAACATATTTAATCACAGCCCTGTTTCACCTTGTACAAAGCTTCATATTGTTAAAAAAATAACATTTTTTCTTCAAATAACAGCAAAAGAATATATTAAAGGGAAGCAAAGCGGGGGAAGCCCAACTGTCCCTCTCATCTTACCACTGGGTTAGTGACATTACTGATGGGTTATTGTAGTATAAAGATGGAGGCGGGTGTGAACCAGTGTGTGACATCTCTCCTGCAGTTTCAGCCTTGTTGGCACAGTGCCCTCCATGCCTCCTGGCTCTTCTCAGTGGGTGATAGTGATGTAGGCCAGCGTGAGCACAACTACCCTCTTTTAGTTTCTACTGTCACCGTCGGCCCGGAGATAACCATGTCATTTGGTGGCATGTTAATAAATTATAGTGAACACCTGCGTGAAGCTGAGACAATACCACCTGCCAGGGAGCTAATACTTTATTGCTAAAAACATGCTGGCCTGTATAGAGGATTCATTGGTGAATATGAATGGAAACCCCAGCCCAGATGGCTTCTTAGCCTCGCAGCCTTTTGTCTACATTTTGTCTATCTTAATTACAAAATCAATTTAGTCTTGTTTTTCATCACTGACCTCTCCATCTCATCACTGGCATGGTAAGGGGTACATTAAATGCTACATTAAATGAGCTGTGTGCCTTATAAATTCAGCTCCTCTTGTGATGTATTTCCTCATTTGGAGCTGGAGAGTATAATGGCAGCTGGTGAGCGACGGCAGATCTGTGACTGCAGCTGTCTCTTGTGTCTGGGGCAGTTTCTTGCTACCTCTATTGATTTTTATTGATCCAGGCCCTCTGCTTGCAGCTGTAAGCTAATATAGCCCACCGCTTCTTGTGTTGACATGTTCATTGCTGTATCCCAGATTTACTGAGAGAAACCATAAAGCACTGTTTAATGCAGACTCTGACTCCATACTCAGGGCACAGTCAAGTTAGGGTTATAAATTACTTTATTGCAATGTGGCAATTAGGGACTCTATAGTCGGTCGAAACTGGAATCTCTCAATTTGTAATGAGTGAGTTGGAGTTCAGTGAAGAAATTCATGGTCTTGTGAGTGTTTTCCACATCAAGACTTCTTCTCAGGGTTATTTATCTTTTAATTTTATTCCAACAACATCACAACTGGTGAACATTTTCATAGATATCAAGTTAAATCTAGTAACTATTTTATGTTTTATTTTATGGGATATTATAAGCATGTGAAGTAGGGATGTTTATACATAGTGGATTAGCTGAATAGTCAAAACAGTAAGTACGGTCGACACCTTTTTTTAAGTAAACTAAATTGTACTTGGGCTGGGGGTGGGTGGAGATTTATGTTGACCACTGCATATGTTCAGTAAATTTTGAAAAAAATGTTTTCATTAAGTGTTATACTTAGTCACTCACTCACTCTTGTTGGTTAGTTTGTTGTTGTTTGGGAGGACTCATGTTAACAATAACATCTTGACTAATTGACTAAAAGTTGCTTGATCGTTTGACCTTTCCATTTCCTTTTTTTCATGCAGAAACTTTACATACATAGTTCCTTCATGATGTATCTCATTGACTTTAGTGACCCTGTAAAACGTGTAGTCATTGTAAAGATGCCAGCATGCTGACATTTGCAAGAGTTAGCTACGTTTAACATAGTTATTCTAATTTTATGGCCTAGAAATACTGGTTAAGACGTCAATGAAATGGAGGCAGGCAAACACTAGATTTATATTCCCTATATATTAGACTTAGCATGTATTAGACTTAATAGTTAAGAAGTGCCAAGATGGCGTTTATGCATCCATACCATCTAAAATCGTGTAGTGTATTAAACCCAAATAGGACACACTGCCTTGGTGTAATAAAAGCCATCAAAATGTACCAGGTTCTGCTTGCGTCTCTTTTAAATGAATCAGATATGGGGTCACTTTTGAAGACTACCAGCTTCAAACCAGGCCAGATCTAGATACAGTGTACGTATACTCTCAGTAGACTTGGCATCATCTTTCACGTCTTAGGTCTTGTGTGCTGTGTCTGACGGTAAGCCCTGGAGTCAGTTCACCAGTGCTTGTGGTGTTTTCACTGCAGGTCCTCGCTGCTGCTCATGGGAAGAAATGACCCACTTCTTCTGTGTGATTAAGATGCCTTTGATCAGCGAGGGTTTCCCTTGTATACACCAGGCACTTTGAAGAAGCTCAGCAGTGTATATTTGTACTTTATCTAGAGGCTGATTTGGAATAAGTTTTTTGGCTTAAGTACTACGTTGTGTAAGTGGAAACATCAGACTCTTACTTTTAGGTTGATTTGTGTTTCCTAGTGTATTTTATACACTATATTTTGTGGTACTATGTGTTTACACAACTATTACATTTTTGTGCATTAATGAAAATCTTGATAACAAGACAATGATGAATAACAAAGCCCCAGTCATGACTATTGTTTACTACTCATGTAAAATCCAATAACACCAATGTAATACTACTAATACAGGTTTAAAATAGGTGCTAGCTTGACATGTCTTTGAAATTTGTCTCATTATCTTGCATCAAACCTTTACGTAATGTCAGATTCATTGTCTCAGCCTCTAGAGGCTCCCAGCATTGTAACATCACACAAAGCTAATGGTATGCAGGGCCATGCCATTTGTCACATCAGCTAATTTTTCTGTTGCTGCTGTATTGATTGAGTTCTTCAGTTGGCCTGCATTGGTCTACTTTGCTCCTAACGGGTTTCACGCTCAAAGTCAATGTTTGTCTTGAGCTATAATTGCATTCTCGTAAATCCACTGCAAGTGCAATCACAGTATTGAAATAGAGTGATTAAGCAATGAGTGTGTGTTTGTCAGGATATTATTATTGCACTCGGAAGCACTTAGCTTTCTCACGCTCTATAGTGATGTCTTTAGATGCACTTTAGTACTATAACTAATCTCTTTTTATGGTGGAATACTAAATCTTATTTTGATTGACTTTTTTTCTTGCAGATGTTAATGACTTGGGTTGAGTAGTCTCGAGCTGAATGATTCATAATAGCGGACCATACATTAGCAACCCTAGCGTCAGATATTTTCAGTCCTATAAAACCTGAAAATAGTTCTTCTGGAAAATAGTTCTGCCTTATTCATAGACTTTATAGTCTTATTTAAGTCTGAGTAATGTTTCTGTAGATTTCCCCACATTGTTGTCAATAAATTTAGATGCTGCAAATATCACACACACAAACTCCGACAGGGCTAGACCATGGGCTGTAAATGATCAACATAGGGTACAAACAAGCAAAGGGTTCTGTAAACCATTTTGTATGTTTTGGTAATAACTTTACTGTCTTTTACCCATTCATGCTGCTTTGTCTTACTATAACCAATAGAAAATGTGGTAAAATACTCACAAACTTTTAATAATTTGGAACAAAATCTTTCTAAATGTTTGACATAATCTATCTTTCCTATTCTTAATTCTTTTCAATCCCATTGTGATCCTTATCTGACCTGCGTATTGTCTTTCCTTACAGGTCCATGGGGTCGATGTATGGGCACTGAATGCGGTCCAGGTGGCAGTCAGAGTAGGGCAGTATGGTGCGCTCACTCTGAAGGCTGGACCACCCTGCATACTAACTGTGACCAGGCAGAACGGCCAGACAACCAGCAAAGATGCTTCAGAGTGTGTGACTGGCACAAAGATCTATACGACTGGCAGTTAGGGGCGTGGAACCAGTGTGTTCCAGTGTCAATGCGCAGCGCCGGGGTTCAGCGTCCTGCTGTGTGCACCCGAGGGGAGGAGGGCATCCAGACGCGGGAGGTTGGCTGTGTCCAGAAAGCAAATGGTGAACCTGCAGAGGATGCAATCTGCGAGTACTTTGAGCCTAAACCGCGCCTAGAGCAGGCCTGTCTTATCCCTTGTCCTCGGGACTGCGTAGTGTCTGAATTTAGCCCATGGACTCCCTGTTCTAAAACATGTGGGATTGGTCTCCAGAACCGGATCCGCTTTGTTCTGGCTCCACCATTGTTTGGTGGAGCAGCTTGCCCAAACCTCACCGAATTTCAGACATGCCAGCCAGGGCTCTGTGATGGCGAGGAGAGCCTCTACAGCCTCAGGGTGGGACCCTGGGGGCCATGCTCTGTTCCGCTGCCTAGGCAAGCCAGACAAGCCGGGAAACCACCTAGAGAAGGTGACAAACCATCCAAAGGAGGTGATAAACCTCCCAAAGAGGGTGACAAACTGTCCAGAGAGGGTGACAAACTGTCCAGAGAGGTTGAGAAATTGCTCAAAGACGATGATAAATCCTCTAGAGGGGGTGACAAGCAATCCAGAGACAGTGACAAACAACCTGAAGAGGCTGACAAACAGGACAAAGAGGGAGAGAAAAGGTCCAAAGATGGGGACAAACCGACCAGAGGCAGTAAGGCATCCAGAGCCAACAGAAAACTGGGCAAACCAAACAGGAAACCAGACAGGCCATCCAGACAGGCCGACAAGCCCAAACGACAGAAAAAGGCTAAAAACAAGGAGAAACGAGAAAAAAAATTGAGAGAGAGGGCACAGGAGAGGTTAAAGGAGAGGGGTAAGGTGAAGGACCCAGAGACCAGAGAACTCATCAAGAAAAAGAGAAACAGGAACCGCCAGAACCGCCCGGGAGGAAAGTCCTGGGACCTGCAGGTTGGCTACCAGATCAGAGAAGTGACCTGTGTACATAAAAGTGGGAATGTCGAAGCTCTAGGGTAAGAGAGACTCAAAGTTCTACTGTATATTGTTCTGTCATAAGTGCCCTGTTTAATTGCAACAGGAATGTATTCACTTGGTGGTCTTATTTTTAGTGTTAATTGACACTATAGTCAGAACGTTACAACAACACTTTAAGTTTACCATTTGTTAAGTTTTGCAAGTTTAGTATGTTTTATTCAAGCCCTTGTGTCTTTTTGAAAATCACTTCTTCCATTTGTCTGGCAAAAAGTTGTAAAAGCCCTAGAGTAGTTTAAGATACGAAATAATAGACAAGATCTCTTCACAGTCTAGACAAACACTTTACTTCTACAGATTCTTGCAGTGGAAAAAGAAATTGCCTGTTAAAGAGCTGTCTAGATTATCTTATCTGTGTTCTTCAGAGATGGACACAGATTGTTTGTTACTCCATATCTGCTTCATGTTCCAGCTCAATGCGTTGTGTATTGTGTCTTGTCAGATCTCATAACACTCAGTTACACTCTCGGGTCCGTTGTTATTTCTCTCTTTTATATCTTCATCTATAAAGTTTATTCAGAGCTAGCACTTCAGTCAAAACCACATGAGATATGAGTTTAATTAGTTTAAAATGCATTAATAAAATTATTTATGTACTTCATTAACAAGTCTACACTATGCTATAACAACACAAGCCCTCTGTAATAATGCCAAAGGTCATGGAGAAAATTGCTGTCTGTTTTAATTAGTGAATCATCCCCTTCAATTTTTGTCTTCCTCTTTGTCATCTTCTTCGCTCTGCAACACACCAAGCCGGATATGCTGGATGCTGCGCTCGAGGAAGCCGTCCAGTAATGCACAGTCTCTATACGTGTCTTTCTCTAGTGAGGTCAATGTCCATGTGGTGTCTGAGAGCCATGTTCTTTGTTAGGAGATGAATGGCCTCATTCTGTCTCACTGTGCCTGCACAACTCTAATAGAGGCCACTGAGCAGCGTCCATTACATCCTGACCAAGGCTTCTGGGATACACTTGCTTTTAATGCCTCAGAGAAGGTCAAACTTCATAATTCATTGAAACTTCAAGCACATGCCGCTCATCACACGCCAACGTTTAAATAGAATATTATATTTGCATTCACGTTCAGGATTAATACCTACTTTGGAATATTTACCCCCCCCCAAAAAAAAGACTCATATTATGCATTTTTAGCTACTCTCTGAAGGCACAGATGGCTGAAAGCTTCAAAGAGGATTAGCTGATAGTGATGACCATATTAATGTTGGCTCGAGCCCAAGATCAAGTTTATTTACAGTTAGAGCCGTGGCTCAGTAAGCGAATTTCTCATTTTATACGGCGACTAAACCTGCTAATTATTCCACAGTGTACAGTTGAAATGGTAATTAACATGTTTGCATATTATTCTTGGATATACAGTATTTGTCTTGTCATATGAAAACGTATCATTGTCACCATTTAACACTCTTTAGAGGGCTTTTATGGATATGTTGGATGTTCCCTCTGGAGTTTTCTCTAAGTTTGCATGCTTGACTTCTTATATCAACTGCATTTTCATTCTCGTAGATTATTTATTTATTAGTCTTTATGCACATTCCTCTGCCTTATCCAGATGAGCCATGGCTGCACATTTCGCCGTGTTAATTCTACCATTAGGAGAGTGAAATGACATGTTGCTTTTCAATATTACTTCACCTCTATCCTGGTTCAGGTGCATGACATATTAAGCGTTGAACCAACTAATATAAATTTCAGCTCCATAACCCATAACTCAATCTTGAGTTGTCATTGGGTATTTCATTAAAACACAGATAATTTACAGTGTCAGTTTGTTGTCAGTGATAACATTTTTATTTTTACCTTTGTACCTTTTACGATAAGATTCAGGCAGCATTTGGGTTAGGAAAAGATACCAGGGCTTGGTTTAGTACAGAAAAAGCCTGCAAAACTTGATAAAAATGACTCGCATTGCAATTATTAATAAATAAACCAAACCATGATCCTCCTCTAACGCTGACAAAAATGTGTGTTACCTAAATCTAAAACCGTGGGGGAATTGTGATGCAAACTTCAGGCTCTGGTGCCAAAATCCTGCATGTTATATATCTGCCATGCATCACAACCACCCCCTGTTAAATTTACCTGCCTTCGATCACAGATAATGTGGTGATTCAACTCTATGTATCTGTGGTTTGTGGAAATGCAGTGTTTTATTCTGGTGACAATGATGAAAACTCAACAATGGACCTTTAATGATGGCAGTGACCAAACCATATCATTTTGAAGGTGATTTAGTCTAAAAATGAAGGGAAAATCACATTACCACATTCTCAAAGGTAGCATTCATTACACGCATCTTGTAGAGCCAGATGTCCAACGTACCCTACAAGACGCCCCTATGAGAGAACTGACAAATCTGATTCTAACAAGGTCCTGCTGAACTGACAAGGTCACCATATATATGTGTTTTCCAACTATCTGATAGCTGTCACTGGCAACTTAGCAAGAGGTTGTTACAACATGTGACTTGCTGGTTCCACCTCATCCTGTATGATTTAATAATATGTGTCAGATGATGCTTGCAAAGGGAAAAAGTTTTTGAGCTCAGTAGTGTAACTTCTTAAAAATATTTTAATACAGCATAATGGAAGAGCAGAAGTACAACATGGCCTAAATTTAAGAACAATAATTAGTTGCTACACCTAAGCTAGGGTATAATAAGTAGCTCTTCTTGTCTCTTGGCATTTGTAAATCACTGAATTTAGATCACTGTTTTATGTGTTATTCATTGAAAATATATCAACAGTAATAAACATGTTAAAAAAATCATATCAAAGCATATACATGGAAACATTCACATCCCTTCATCTGTAAATATGGATATTAAATATGTTTTCTATCTAACGATGTTCAGCGTGTGACTGTGCTAATGATGCACAACCTGATTTAAACACCATTACCATTAAAGATCCGGCCTTAATCATCAAGTTTTTCACCCTGCTGTTCTGGCTTTACCGTAACCGGGTTCAGAGAAAGTCTGCTGCTCTAAAACTGCTGCAGATGAGTTTAAAAAGGGCAGAGAAAAGATAGAGGTAAAACCTAGAAGAGCTGAAGTTTGTTGTACACCAAGTTTCACAAAAATTGCAAAAGTTCCACGGAGTTAAGGAGAAAGTGAACTGTTGAGACTCAAAGTAGAGAGAAGCAGTGTGTCATTCTCACAAATGGCCTATCAGTCTTGGCAAAACACACAGAGACACAAAACAAGTGTCTTTCAAACACACAGCAATCCCATCATCAAACAAAGCTGTGACGCTGTGAAGCAGGCGCTGAAATACGGATAACAAATTGTTTGGGTTTGTAATGAACAACTTTTAAACCCAGTTTATCACATTGGCTGGCTCAGACAAAGGAAAGCTGTAGGACATGCAGCTCGATTCCCCACTCTTTGAAATCTGTGTAATCCCCACACTGCACTTGTCTTATTTGGTTCTTCCAAATCCTCTTTGTGATTGGAGGGGCACTGTCTTCTGGTCTTTTTTGGCTTTATATACCGACTCAGTGCCTTTGTGTGGACAGGATAACACTGAAAACCAATCGGTAAATACATATATTTTTCCTCAGAAATCAATTTGTTGGTCCACTGTTTTCCTGTACATATTTAAATCTTACACATTTAATTACATTTTTTTGTAGATTATTTTGGAATATTTTCAAATTATTTAGTGCTGTGCCTGAAAATCAACAAACCATTTTCCTTTTGGGTCTTTTCAGATGTCTGTGTTAACATGTATTTCTTTTGACATATTTCGTGGCAAAGCATGCAAAGAAGAACCTAATTTAAAATAATCAATTCTTTGTTATTTTGTGACTGGTTGTTGTAGCTTGTTTGAGCTGTTTGCAGTCTCAGAGGAAGACCTGAAGGCTCAGACACTAAGCTTTACTCAAAAACCAGACATCAAACAGTGGTGCTCTTTTTAGAAATTGTGCAAATACGTTTTCTCATTAACCTAAATCAACACTTCTAGAATCAAACCCTTGTCCTTGAAGCGACTGTATTTTCTATGTTTCTCCCTGAAATGGGATAATTGTATTCCTAAAGGAGTGTAGCAGTGTTTTTGCAATAAGTCTGGTTTATTCCTTCAAAGATCTGACATGAGAAAGTAAGTATTAGTCTACTTACAGTAGTGATCAATTATGCAAAATTGTAGTTTGGTAAATAGTGGAAATGGCCATATAGTAGTCAATGAGCTAGTAAATACCAGTGTTTTAATAGAGCTGCAGGTATCAGTTATTTTTGTAATTGATTAATCTATTGATGATTTTCTTATTATTTGAGTGTGAAAAAAATTGTGAAAACATATGAAAATGACAAACAGCTTGTCTTTTATTCCAGAACCAACTGAAACAAGTCTAAAACTAAAAACACATGTAAAAAATATCTATATAGAAATAACATCAGCAATAACAACAGTATAAAAGTATATATAAAAATATCTACAGCTATATAGAAATAATATAATAACAAACAATTCAAATGACATCTACAAACAATATGTACCCTGTACAATGTACAATTTTGTGTTGATCCTGGTGTCACGTGCATCACAATAAGTGTCTGTGTGAAAGACAACAGTGGAACCAATGTTTAGCAGCAGAAATTAAGTAAACAAAACTTTGATTCAGGAAAACTGTAATTGAACAATTTTTCGATTCACTGACTCAAAACGATAAATTGTTTCAGCTTTAGTTGTAAATTTTTACTGAAGCTGTGAGGCTTGTGTTTGTGATAAAGCCACCTGCACCAGACCAGATAACAGACACACTGACCTGGTCCCAACACACCGGGGTCCTTGTAAAGAGAGCTCAGCAGTGCATTCACTTTCTATGTTGGATGAGGAGAGCACCCCCCCCAACTGCATCCCTGTCTGGTCAGGCTTGTAGTGCCTCTGACTGGAACTCCTTGCAGAGGGTGGTGAGGAAAAAATCATCAGGACCTCGCTTCCTCCCATCCAGAACACTGCTGAGAAACTCTGTCTGACCAGGGCTAAAAACATCATGGAAGACCCCTCCCACCCCCATCTTGGACTGTTCTCGCTGCTGGCCTCAGGAAGGAGGTTCCGTAGCCTTTGCAGCAGAACAGCCAGATTCAGAAACAGTTTTCTTCCATATACCATAAGACTGTTGAACTCA
>JAPQRQ010000003.1:11565135-11590713 GCA_037367365.1 Apogon talboti
ATAATAATAATAATAATAATAATAATAATAATAATAATAATAGATTGGATTTCTATAGTGATTTTTAAGGCACCCACAGCGCTTTACATTATTTATCTATTATTCATTCACTCACACATTGAAACACTGTTGGTGGTGAGCTACATGTGTAGCCACAGCTGCCCTGTATGGAATTATTTAAGGAAACTTGTTGATTTTTTAAATTTATTTTATTTGTCATACACCTTGTTGAAAGCAAATCAGGGTTGATTTAAATCTTAATCAATTAAATGAGAGTAATTGTCTTTTGTCGGAACACATTAGTATTTGGGTTAGAGCTGTGAGCCCAGCCACACTGGTATATCCTTCTTCACTACATACACATGTAGTGGCACTAACTTTTCCAGTGGAACTTAACATCGTCCAGTATGTCTGATTTGTTAGAGATATTTTTCACAGGAAAAAAAGTTTTTTGCTGCACTAAGGCAACTCCCGCTATATCAACCTCCTAAAGGATAGGAATTAGCCATCACTTGAGGGTAAAATAAGCATACTCACTTTTTGTTTAAGAAAGAAAAGTTGTAAGATCTCTCTATTCCCTTCAGCAGAATCACAGTTTCTTTGGACTCAGCAGATAAAAGTGAATTGGCTCCAGTATTGAGCTCCAGACTCCATTCCTCATGTGTGACTGTGCTTATCAAGACTAAAGTAACTGTGTCATCTCTCAGCACTTGTGTCAGTGGCTGATTTCATTGTGACATTGTGCCAAATGGCTGTGTGGAGGAGATCTGTGTCCTAATTAAGCCGATGTAATCTTCTTGTTTGCTTTCAAGGATGATCAGCAGATCCCAGAGAGACCGAGATATGATAGTCTGGCATTAATATCACTGAACTCATACTGTTTCCAATCTAATTACTGAGAGCCACTGCTATTCCAACTTCCTCAACATTCTTATTTGATTTAGTTGGAAAGTGAAGGATTTATTCAGGCTTGAAATTCTGTCACAGTGATATTGTTGTTTATTACAACAATGTCCCTGCATAGTGTGATTTCTGATTATTGTAATCTGTGTTTTTGTGTCACTGATGACTGGTATTATTATTGTGAGAATTTTTTTTTTTTTTACTGGTAGTGTGAGTAAGGTGTGCAATAGTCCTATCAGCTGTTTTCATGCGACGGCTCTGATCAGTCTGAAGCCCTATTGGGGAGCAAACTGTGACATGCTCCATAACAGCTGTGCTACTGCGATGCCATGAATCCTCGGCTGGAAAGGGATTGGGAGTCAGGTTATTGATGGCAGTTGGCACATGGCAGCGTAGCGCAGGGCGGTGGCCTATGAGGTTCCTAATTTGGCGGCTGAAAGGACTGCACAGGGAAGCCTAGACCATCTGGCACAGTGTTACCTGAGCAAGGTCAGTCTGTGTGGAGATTTCCATTAATCAGCCTTTGTTATGGTGGGGAGAGCTGCTCAGACCGGACAAGGAGGGAGGAGAACAAAGACGCTATTATCCTCCAAAAGTTGTTAATGAGCCATGCAAATGAAAGCATTCTATAAGAAATTACAACCTCTGAGTGTTCAGGTAGCGTGACAACATGTGCACATGTTAGAATTAAAGTCATCAACAGGTCATTTGGACACTTTATTTCAGCACCTGTTAGCACAGTGGCACATTTGCTAATCATCCATTTAATACCTCCCAGATGGGTGTTATTGAACATTAGCATTTATGAAGTCAATTGGCAATTTGGTTTAAATAGCTGATAATTTCTGCCAACCTCCCCAGCATTTGCCCATTTTTGAAAGTGCATTTTTTTCTGCTAGCAGAGACGGTTCTAGAGATGTCTGTTCCCACAATGACTTCTACACTGTACCTCAGTGTACAGTCAAAGTCAGTCATTGGTCAAAATTTCCAAGTGGCCAGAAAATAAACTAGACTTTCACACCTCCTCTTGCCTTGGCTTTTGTGTCTTGAGTGACTCACAGCCATAATGACCAGTCACGGACAAGATATGTCTCCATTGCACAGACTTGGTGGCTCTTCACAGGACCAACATGGCAGCTCCTGTAAATGTGATGTTTCAGCTTCACTTTTTTCATAGTGGCATGAAATGGCGCTGCACTGTCTGGCTTTATATACAGTCTCTGTTTAAGACAGAGAGAATGGAGCTCCAGGAGGAGGGTGTATATTCTTAGTATTACTTCTACCTCCTGAAATTTCAACAATTTTTCGGGACCTCAGACTTTTCATCGAGTGCAGTCGTGACATTCCCATTAGCCTCAGTTGCTCTCATATTTCTGACCAATAAGGAAATCAAATCTTACATAACATTTGGTCCTTAAGCAAAAAGGTCAGCTTGTTAAATTTTTGTCATTTTTCTACTGTGGCAGAAGTCTAGTAGCGGAAGTTGAATGAGTGGCATGATGAATCACTGTCTTTACAGTCACACACAGTACAGGTCTCATACATTTACACTGCTGTACCAGTCACAGTGGTGCATGAAAGGAATAATTCATTAAATGGACTGTAGGATGCAAAAAAAAACAAAACAATGTTATTCTGAAGGTTCAGAATTGCAGTATACATGTGCATGTGACATGACAACTTTGCTGTCAGAAGCAGGTGGTGTGGAAAAGTAAAATGGTAATTTTCAGTACCCTGCAACTGCGAGGTATCATTAAATGGATGGATAAATGTGCCTGTACGTTTCGGTTCACTAAAGGTTCCAATGTGCTCCATCAGAGCTGCCTGTCGCTTGGTCACATAACTACAAAAGAACTCCTCCCTCTGCACCTTTCCATCTTCCTCTGGTGTCTAGTGTGTGTCTGGTAATTAATGTAATGCTTCGAAACCTCCTTTTGCTGTGATTGGTCAGCCGTGTTACTATGTTGGTACACCTATGCCAAGGGAGTCTCACAGGTCCCTGGGAACCAGTGAGGATGGTCTGATCCAATGAGCCAATTTGATAATGTTAGTTCCATTTATCATCTAATTTCAGTCTATACAGCTCTCTGAAGGGCTGCACGTATACTGATTGAAAAGACATATTGAAGTATGTGAAAGACTTTTATTTAATATGCATTTAGATGAAATAACTCCCAGTCATTCAGGACCATTTGACATATCACCCACTCTCATGTTACATAGATACCCAAAGGCATGCCACATGTATGCACACTTAAGCAACACTATTAAAGAATGCACCTTTGGCCAACTGGAGGCAATTTGCATGTGAATGAGTCTGAGTCCTAGTGTGGCGCAGCAAGAATGATTCATCAGCCAGATGACCTTGTAGAGAGTCACCTACAGCTGTTTTGAGCTGAAGTCCACTAAGAAATGGAAGACTGGCCCGCTGTGCTGGGAAAACTAAAGCTTTGTTGTTCTCAACTCATGTGATTTTGGATTATTTGTAGCTTTGGGGGGTGCGGCAATGAAAGAGTAGCATCCACAGTGTTTTGTCTTTGATTTTTGGTTGAAAAGATGTGTTTTTGTGGGGATATTCTGAAGGCTGGTATTTTTGAGATCTAACAGACCAACTTTGGGCTTTTTTTTGTCTCCTGTGTATTTGGTCAGTGTTGCTTACTCTTTAAAACTACACAGATTTGACTTTCAAAAAACTTGTAAGACTTGATATATGATAATTTAGCCCCTGTAAAATAGTTTCAAAAATACATATATAATGTATATAAATTAATGTCTACTGATGGTTCAAAGTTCATTTGAACCAAAAGTAGACATTTACAGACATTTTCTTCTTACTTTTCTGCTGTGATGTTTCCTATATAATGTCTTACAGGTTGTCATTGATCTTTTCTTTGTCTCTCTAGCACTGCGACCTGTGGACAGTGATCTGTGCCTGGGTATCCCACCAAACACTACGCAATTTTGCCATATTAGCTGTCCAGTTGAGTGTGAGGTGTCACAGTGGAGTGCCTGGGGGCCTTGCACCTATGAAAACTGCCAGGACCAGGTAGCAAAGAAAGGTAAGACCAGTAAACAATAAATTGAGAATGCAAAACCACGCTGTTACTCTCTCCCCTGCAAAAGCTTGGCGCAAAGACTGCTAACAAAGATGGCTCAGTGCAACTGCTGTAACAAATGACTGCTAGCATTGAAATAGCCCAAAGACTGTATCATAGACACTGCTACAAAAACAACTGCAAAGCCTACAGCTAACATACATAGCTTAGCCAAAGGACTGTAAAACTCAATAGCTTAGTCCAAAATCTGTTAACATATATAGCTAAGAACCAAGAGTACAACACAAAGAACACTAACAATGTTCAACAAATAAACGTTCAACACAGGCTTCTAATGTCACAAGCTTAACAGAAGGCCTGCCAACACTAACAGATAATCACAAGCACTGCTAACGGAGGGTGGTGACTAGTTAGAAAGTGTGCTACATTCTTTTTAATTATTTACTTATTGTTAAATCCTGGTTATGTGACACTATCGAGTGATATTGGACTGGAGTGGAGGCCCGAATGTAGTCATTTGTTGCCTGAATGTTGTGGTGACTTATGCTAGTCTATCAGCACGGTTGACGTGGTTTCTGCTTCAGCCCTTAATTATCCCTGGAACAGCGGCGACCGCTATGACTAATGCATGTTGACTCTGCCTTAATGAAGCGCCTCAAATGAAAGGGACGGCTGGAAATTCTCCTCCATGCATCTTAATGATGAATCTGCTCTCCTTCGCTCCTTCCTCCTTTGCTCATTCCACCACTTCTGCTCTTGCTGTCGTCTACTGTACATCATGTAAAGCCGACACACTAACATGCACACATCCTAAAATACATGTGGCCTGGCTCTCATTATCCAGACAGATATGGACTCAGTGTGCAATTCTGCCTTTAAGTCTTTTCATCCCTCTGACATTGAACATAGAAATCAGGTGGATGTGTTTCTAACACATGAGTTTTTATAAGACTAGTATGTTCTGGTCAGGCTATACTGTTGGTCTGTCTGTTAAAGAAATACATTTTCCATCATCATTTTATAGTGTGAAAAAATCTTTGTATTATAGATAGTAAAGAAAGCAAGTTCACTAAAAAAGAGGGTTAGAATCAACAAATTCTTGGCTGTTTTTTTCTAAATGCTGTTTACTTAAATAGAACTTTGCTAAAAGAAATCATCCTTTTATTAACAGTTGGTACATGAAGAAATTTCCAAGGCAACAAGAATTACCTGTACCTAATTAAAGCTGGCTAAACTGCCTGGCGACATGGTGTGAAATGAACAATGATTTTTAATTTTAGCTCTTGCACTTTGAAATCAGTATTCAATCCAGTTGTGAAGTAATTTTCATACATCAACTCATAAGGAAAAGATACAACAGAAAAGCAGTTGTTTGTTTTAAACCAGTTCATTTTCCTGGAGAACCTTTGCACAACATTGTTTTCCCTAGCTGATATCTTGTACATCAGCCATCACACACAGCATGATTGTTTCTATGAATGTGTGTCTTCAGTCAAAATGAAGCCTCCAGGTCTGACAGCAGCTGCCTTTGCTGCTCCGCTATCTTGCAGCTATGCCATTCATAATACGCCCTGCAGATAGCAAGTGAGTGATGCCTGATAGAATTGAATTCCCTGCACCCCAAGTCTCATCTTCCCTCATACAAACCCTGCCCTGTTCTCAGATAAAACCTCCATCAATGGGTTTAGACACATGGCAGTTCATGTTTAGCTGACCTGACTGATTAAATAAAGCTTTTGGATGGGAGAGGAGAGACAAAAATGAAATAAAAAAGGGTGGATTCTACTGTTTCCACCTGACCCCTGCAGGCACTCCAGTGGCTCTGCTGCCTTATCGGGCTGGAACAGGAGTGTGGATTAGAGGGTGGGTGACCTTGGCTGTGTTGGAGTTAACACCCCCTCACCCACTCTTCTTTCCCAGGACATGGGTCATGGAATCCTATGCCCTTGAGCAATGGAAATGGCACAAATGAGAACAATCCCCACTTGAATTAATGGAATCCTGTATGCATTAGTCACTTTGGATAAAAGCTAACGTAATAAAAGGCAATCATTACACAAAGTTCTTCTTGTGTCAACTTCAGGGTTAATGGACTGTCGCATGAATGCAATATAATAGTTATCATCAAAAGCACACTGTGACCACAGAGTGAAGTTAATGTGCTTATAGTTGAACATTACATCGTTTCAAATTGCAACAACTTTTCACAGCACATCACAGAGGGAGGGATGTTGGGGTTGATTAGTGTGGAAGTGCGCCATTTTCTTTGACTTCATTAGGTTCCTGTTGTTCCCCATCAGGGTTCAAACTGAGGAAGAGGAAGATCGTCAATGAGCCAACAGGCGGGATGGGGAACTGCCCCCACCTGGTGGAGGCAATACCGTGTGAGGACCCCAGCTGCTACGACTGGCTGGTGGTTAAGCTGGAGGAGTGCATCCCTGATAATGAGAGGGAGTGCGGACCCGGAACCCAGATCCCTCAAGTGCAGTGCGTCAACAGTGATGGTGAGTTAAGAGATGAAGCCTTTTACCACAAAGTAGCTCTTTAACAGGAGTGATAGGACCCAAAGGACTTTTTATTTGGTTCTGTTTACTTTGCTGTTTTTGAACCCTAGATCATCTGTCTTGCTAATGGTGTAACCAGTGTTGGTGTGTTCTGTCCGATTTCCTGCTGATAGAGTCAAACTTTCTAAAGCTGATGCTCTTCAAACTCTTCACAGAATATATTGAACTACTCAAGTTTTTATAAAATCAAATGTGAATCATGCATCACTTTCTAAGAAATTAGACATGATGAAGTCTCTTGGATGAGAGACAAAATGTTTTTGAGAACAAAAAAAAACAGTCCAGTTGAACTTTGAAAACAACCAAAGTTTCTAAGAAATAGTGACATTCCAGACAAACAATTCTGGTGAGCATGTTCAAGATTCATGAACTCTCAGAACACCAAACCAAGTTTTAGACAGAAGTATTTATGCTGAGATTAGAGCACTGCAATAGAGAATATCAGAGCACCTAAAACTGTTAGCATTTTCTGGCTGGTTTGCTTTTTACCCATAAAGACCCAAACATCCACCAGCAAAAAAAAAATCATCTACTGATCTAAAATATTTAATAATTATTGATCCATTAATCCTATTAATACATGTAAATAATTGGTGTAAAATTCAGTTTGTCATCTGTTCATGGTCATCAGATATGACCCATTTGGACGTTCAGAGGCTCCGTAGTTACCATGGAAACATCATCATCTTTTACAACATTGATTCATCAGTAAAACCCATGGAGTTTGATCAATGACTCTTGTTTTATGTTCAGTTATTGATAGATTTGCTGAAAAAGTCAATTTCTCTTCAGTTTTCTCTGTTTTGAGAGTTTTCATGAACATCTACATTATCAGCCAATTAAATATGGGGAAAAATATGTGATTTACACTGAAAAATGCAAAATAAAGACGATAATATTACAATAAATGGTGAGAAATCACTTTAAAAAATGAAAATATAAATGTGTATACATAAAAATAGGGAAAAAAATTCATTTGGGAACTGACACAAAAGTAGCACTGGGTCTTTATGGGTCAATCACTACTTGGACTGTACTTTTTGTGGTAGAGACAGTATGGCATGGATAACTGGAACAGAATTCTAAGCTGATCTTGCTGTGCTACGTTAAACCTGAGCCTTGCTAACAAATGCTGAAGTTAAAACGGGTGCCAAACAACACATTCTGTGGAACACAATCTGTTAAGTTATCTGCATGTTTTCCTGATCCTGACCAAAGGCTCCATCTACACTATAGAGCCTACGCTAACAGCTAAGGAAAGAAGAAGAGCAGGTTTAAGTTATGTCCATACGTGTTTTTTTTCCTGATTATGAGTTAAAGGTGTGAATCTTCACCTAATATCAATTTAATGTCCATTGATTCTCAATTAATCTCAATATTTCACATCTTCACTTTTTACTGCACATGGCTACTTCATCAATTAAACCAAGTAGTCAAATAAATCATATGAGATGTGAATAGATGCGAATATTCCCCGGCACCAGTTTTATTTAATTCAATCTCCACGGTTTGATGCTTTGAATTTAACATCTGTTAATAGACAGGTATCGTGATAAATTGCGATCAAACCGCTTTTTCTACATATTTATGATACAAGTTTTTTCTGACCAGCATAAACAACTATAACACATTGACACCTAAATGTTTATCTGTCAGGAATGGTAACAGGTAAAAGTGTTAAAACAACAGTGTCACCATACAGCAAAGTGAGAAGAGATGAGTCATCAAATAGAAATACAGCGCACGCTAATGACTACATGACATTTGTGTGAGAGTGTCCAAACGACACCTGTTTTCACAGCTCTGGGCAACATGGCAAGTCACAGTGCGATGTAGGTTTGGTTGTCAGACTGTTGGTTTCACTATGTCACAAAAATTGCTGTAAACAAACAACTATGTGACAAGACTGTAGGGAGAGTCTTCAGTCTGTCTTACTATTCAAAAACAACTTGTTTACAACATGTAGAAACCAGAAAAGATTATTGACAAAGAAGAGATTTAGCTCTCGTCTTTGGTGCGTGGCGCCTAACATTTCACGCCAGTTGACTCGCTGTCTGTCACGAAACATAGAATTTTACATCCATAGTGACTTAATCTTTATGACGATGCAATTATCTGAAAAATAAACATCCCCTAGCTACGAGAAATTGTATAGCTGGCTGCACATCCACGGGTACAATGCCAAGTGCTGACAGGGAGGACGCATACTTTAAACAGTTGAAAAACATCAACAAATGAAAGCTGGAAAAACTGCTCTTGAGGTGTTGGCCAAACTATATCATGAGGAAAAAGAAAGTTTCAAAATGTAATCCATGGTTTTAACTAAAAATGGAAGTTGGAAAAGGTAGAAGCGTCAGCCATTTACAAGTCAAGTTAAACAAACACTTAGACTGACAAATCTATTAGTTTTTCTCACTTGCACAGTAAATGCATTTATTGAAAACAATTCATACAAGCAGCATCACACATTGTATTATGCCAATGTCAGTGTAACAGTATTTTCTGATGTAAACTGTGGATAAGACTTTGATAACATTAGTTGAAAATGCGCAAGGCTGCATTTTTTCCCCCTGTATGACGTATATCAATAACAACAATACAGAGGCACGTACACGTTAGTGGATGTGGGAGATTGACTGGAAGAGATTGAACATGGTTCACATTTTAGCCTTTACTGATTGTTCTGCAGTTTGTTGTCAGAGCCTGTCAGTGTGATACAGAAAAGAAAACTGGAAGGACTGCGTAACATCCATCCTCAAAAAAAAATAAAAATTAAATAATAGAAAATAAAGTGAAATGTTAACCCAAACACCTAGTAAGTAGAACTGTCCATTCAGCGCTATATATGGAATTACAGTCCAGTGTTTCTGCACCTCCTGACATCCCTGTCTGTTGGGTCACAGATTTTAATCATCGCAACATTGACAACACACAATTTCTCTTGCACTGCCGCCTGGATGTCAGCACAGAGAGCAATTTATCATTTAGGACACGCTGACAAAACAGTGGACATGAATTAAAATGATGTCGACAGATTATGACAACTGGTTTGACCATGTTAAGCAAGCGATAATGTGAAAATCGATTGCGGAAAAATGCAGAAACTAATTTGCTTGAATGTGCCAAAGCGTTTTCTCGAGTGAGTAGATGATTCAGAGGTCAAACAAGTAATGTGTAAAATCTCCAGTGACTCCAACTGTAAAATTACCTTTATTTTGTGAGTGCAGAGAATCCTTCACAGGAAACAGCACTATCAGGCACCTATTCGTCTTTGCCCTGATCTCTAAATACAGTCTTTATGTACTGAAACATTCACATTTCAGCAGAACGCAGCCAGGCACAGGTGTTTGGATCAGCAAATGTAACATGTAGCATGCACAAAGAGGCTCTGTTGAACCCCTAAGCTAATTACCAGATAATGCTACACAGTTCTGCTTTGTTTGGAGGTTGTGCTCAATGTGTTGTGGGTCAGTTTACTCAGCAGTGATTGCTGCAGAGTTGCTTGGCCTCCCTTTGAACCACCACGCTGCGGGCCCTATAGCCTCGGCTCACTGCCCGACACAGTAATTGCTTGTATTTGTTGTAGGAAAATGTTCATCTATTGTTTGTGCTATTCTAAGCAATTTTGGTCTGTGTGCCTGTCTGTGAGTGTGTGTAGCTGCTCTCCCTTGGGTTTCAGCACAGGCGACCGGCCAGAATCGGGCTGGAAGAGAATGTGAGACACCAGGAGAGGAGTCCGTTCTGGCACTGCCTGAGGGAGCTCTCTCACACAGACACACACTGAACAGAAGAACATATTAACACACACACTGACCTACACAGCAACCGCACCACGCACCTGCTTTCTTTTTCATGCCGTGCTACAGCAAGGCAAAAAGCAGCTTGTCGCGTTTGTTAAATAGCTGGATGATTTTCTTTGTGTATGATGTTAAACATCAAAAAGAGCAAGTGTCTTTGCTTGCATCGCTTTTTCTCATGGTACAAAAACAGACTTGTCTTCCCAAGCCATTCACACCTACTCACAGTCTCGCAAGTCCCACAAGCTCCCAGTTTCTCGACTTGTGAAGATGAACAGCAGCGAAGATTCCCTCAAGTGAAATTTTTAAACTAAATTTACACCAGACAAAGGCATTTATCTAAAAAAAAAAACAAAAAACAGAAGTCCTAACAACAATATTTGACATTAGTTATCAAGTGAGAAGTTTATTGCATGAGTTTCTAAAGGCCACAGAGTAGAGTGCAACTTAAAGTTTTTGCTGCGTGTGACATCCAGCCTTAAGTAAAGTAAGAAACAGTTTGCTTGAACATTGAATCGCAGAATGAAAGGCATTACAACTGAATCTACAGAGAATAATCACCATACTCCCCTTGGCTTTATGGCATTTTGCAGTGACATTAGTTCATCGTTTCCATTTTTTCTTCCTTGGTAGACCCGAAACTCATGCATGGCATTGTGTTTGTTCACAGCAGGCAGCTCTAAACTGAGCAGCAGACAGATGCTGTTAATAGATAATGAACAAAGTTTAACATTTAGCAGCTATGAGATATATTTTAAGGAGTTGGAGATGAGGGATTTAAAACTACAGCTAAAAAGAGACTGTTAAACTTAGATTCACGTTGGAGTGTGGTACCAAATTACGGCTTAATGTTTCTTCACCGTATATTACACGGTTTAAAGCACATTCAAGTTTATTTCCACCCAACCGCACACCTGCGTTTTTTCTCAAACCCAGGATTTTGGATATAATATCACTTAATAAAACTAGAAAATATGCAAAAAGGACCTAAACCGAAGTCATTAAGTGCAATTACAGCTAAAAACATCTGAGCAACAGAAGACAAATATGAGAGGGGATATGTAAGGAGAAAGAAATGGTGCAATCTTTGCAAATGACCTCCTAATCCACACACCTCTGAAGCATTTACTGCTACAGCTGGTTTCCCAAAACACAGAGTTAAAGCCTCATCAGTTAGCTGAGTCAACAACAGGCTAACATTTTATTCAGGTGAGCTGCAGAAAGTAGAACACCTCGTAGGATTCATTGTTATGTCTTAAATTAGAGGTTTTGGGAGTGTTTGATTTACTGTAAGATGCATTGGATGAAATATGCTTGGGGGAAATGCTGCGTCATTCAGTGTGACAAAAACATAATGTTTTGTCAACAATGCAAAATAACATGCATGAAGATATAAGTAGACTCATACATGACAGATTTGTTTTCTGATCGCCCCCAAACATTGCAAGACCGAAATGTGTAAGGAATCAATTATTCCAAATTTTCTCAATTTTTTTTTTTGTTCCTCTGGTATGTATACTGTATGTGTGTGGGAACATGGCATTTATGAGCAGACGCCTGAACCATAACACAGTAGCTGCTAATGAGGGCTCTGGGGAGAGTGAGAGGGAGTGAGAGAGCGAAATGGGGGTTGTTCATCAGCTTCCGTATTATATTCATAATCAAGGTCCCCATTGACAGCGTGCAGAGCTCCACGTTGTTGCAGTGGCAGTGATTACCATCTTTCCCATTCCAAGCTGACTTGTTCTCGGCTACTAATTATCTTTACTCCTTTTCCCTTGAAAAATTAAATGAATATTGTCCTTGAAAGATAATGTAGTAGGAGGCAGAAGAACACATTAACGCAGCTGAGTCAGTTTTCAATTTTGTAATTCTAACATGTATTGTAGCTCTACCCTCAATAGAAGAGCATGATGAACACATGTAACAGTCTGTTTCAATCATACTGTGTAGATCCAAAGAAAACTACAATGGATGCCATGCTGAGTACAGAATGTTTGGCCACTTATCCACTTTGATGCAGCAGAAATAAGCCATGACAACACCTCTGATGTAGGGTGTCATCACAAATGTAAGAAATTTAGCAAAAATGGATCATCAAATTTGTTGGAAAGTGGTTGCTTGTTTAGCTATTTTAATATTAACCCTTTAGCTCCTGAGACATTATTCCAGGTAAACGTGCTGCTGTGAATTGTCGTCTGTTTCAGTGTCATAAAAGCTTCTGGAGTATGTGCTAGTGTTCCTTTTCTTCAGTGGTTTTGTTTTACTATGTGTTTTAGGTCAAAATAGGGTGGAATAACAGAAAAAGACAAAGAGAGGAATTGAAGTTTAACAGGTTTTGACTGAATAAGGCACTCAGAGTGTACATCAATAAGAGATTTAGGATGTTGAACATGAACTGTGAACTGGAACACACTGAACAACAACAAGGATTGGAATTGTGGCCCAGTAGTTTTTGTTTTGAGGGTCTTTTTTTTCTAAATCAGTTCAGCTGCTTTTTGATACCTGGTTGAACTCCAAAAAGGAGTTACATGGTCAAAACCCAGTCGGAACACAATAGAAAAATAAAGGAAAATCACCACAAAACTGCAAACAACAGTAAAAACAAAAAAATGACAAGGAAAACAGTGTAAAACAAAAAAAGTCCAAACCGTCTATTTTTATAGCGAGTCAGTCTCATTTACTGCTCTGTTTTGCCCCCCATTCCACAGGCGATGGGTGGTGTACTGAGCATGCTCAAATGTCTATGGAAAGAACAAGGTCTATTCTATCAGCACATTTTGAAATATTTCCTATTGAGGTAATGGTTGAATTTTTATAACTATTTAAAATAAATCATACATTCAGAACACTCACCACCACGTCAGGGTTAAAGGGTTAAATATAGGGATGTATTTGTGTTCACAGCAGTCGTGTAAATCCAATATTCACTCTACCTTAGCTCTATTTTATGGCCTGTCTGACTATTAAGAACAATATGTGGCTCTTATGTTGCTTAATGCTGCACTAAATAACTTAAGTGTACAGTGTTAGCAGCAACCTAGACAGTGAAACAACTTCATGTTGCTCTAAACAACACTATAAAGGCAGTGAGAGGGACCTATAAAGTTGTAGGCTGCAAAGCAAAATAATAGCTAGAAAGTACATTAATAAACTTGAGCAGGGTTACCAGAGCAGAATCCCACATGTACAGGAGCAACAAGCTCTTCTCAATTCCTTATTTTGCACCTTTTAGACCTTGAACTCAGTCTCAGTGCCTCATCTCGAAGGACGTCTCAGTACCTTAAGAAACTCACTGAAGACTGAGGAGGCTGCCTGGAGATGTTATGACTGAAAATACAGAGGCATATCCTGAAGGTTTTCCTCAATCTGAAATTGTACGAGTTATTTAAAATGATGAAATACATCATCGAACTTGTGTGTGTTAAATAAATGTGTGATGTCCCTCTGTCACTGATGCACATCACATATAATGCCATGTTGTGGACTGAGTTAATCATAAGTTTACATGAGCACTCATCAGTGAATGTAGTAAAAATCAGATGACTACAGATTCTGTAGTCATCATTTTAATTGCCATGTCTTTGAAATGACAACTCTGATGCAAGGATGTGTCATTCTATTAATCGCCTGTCGCCTCAGCTCCTTGGGTCCTCGCGTTGACTCTGCTGCTCACATCTTAAGTGGGAGGGACTAAGATGTGAGGTGGGGACTTGAGAATTTATGTATTTATTTATTTATTTAAACTTTATTTTACCAGGTTGGTCCCATTGAGATGGGGATCTCTTTTTCAAGGGAGACCTAGCCAAGACGGCAGCGGTACAGTCACATAATTGCAGTCTACAGAAAAGCCTCAAAACAAGAAGGGAAAGTGACCACAAAAAGGTCTTGTGTCAAATGGGTGAAAAAAGCTTGACATGAAAGCTTCCCAAGAAAGACAAAAACACGGAGAAAAATTTGTCCACACCGTAGAATGATCACATTCTTTTTTTATCCGTCACATTTTGGCCACTCTTTTACCCTATTTTTCCCTTTCTTTTACTTATCATGGGGATCTATTTAGATGCTGCTAAATGCATCCAGGTACTAAAAAGTATTTGCAATCCAAGCAGCACTAAAAAAACTTACTCAAGGTGACCTCATCTTCATCTTTCTTCCTTTCTGTGTTTCCATCTTCTAAGAGGCACTCAGCTAAAGAGGTGTGGGCTTCCTTTTATGGCACCCTGTTGAATCAGACTTATTGGTAAATTAGATCAGCACAGCCTGCTCCACACAGTCAGCTTGGATTTAGTCTGCCTTTCTTCCCCATTACCTCTCACTGTGCATGAGTCAATCTCCCCCGGATGTGGAAGAATTGAATAGAGGAGACGTCAGCCTCCGTCTGGTACATTTCCATCAACACAGGCTCAGACAGAGGTTTGACTTGTCTGATGTGTGTAATGTTAAAAAGAAAATTGTCCCTTTGATCGCTTGAATTGCTTGCTGAGCTCAGGGCGAACTGATATCACTTGAGTGTCTCTGATCTGTGAGTTTAGCTGAATGATTCTGAACACTGGAACAGGAGAGAAGGAAGGTGCTCAAACACTTCCGTCCTGCCATACGTGACTGTATTTTGATATGGCATTGATTTGCAATGAGTCGTTCATTCCTCCAAAAATTATACATTCTTTTATTACTCTGTCTAGGAGGATTTAGTCACCCTGTTCCTGAAATGCATGTTAGCTAATGTCATACTGTTGCTGCTAATGCTCTGGCTCCCTGAATAATGGTGCAGAAAATCCTCCAGCCAGAATGACAAAATAAATTGTGCTTTAGTCTAAAACCCAGCAGTATCAGTGGCTCTCTGGTTTACTCCTCCAGTCATCAGGATGACATACAGTACAGATATAACAATGCCTTTCTAAACAATTCACCCTACCTTTACAAAAAATAAAAATGTAAACATTCTGTGATTTGTAGCCTTAAGGTTTTGGTGAAATAGTGACTGAAATCATCCATCCAAACCTTCACATTTAGTATCATAGAGATGAGGCATATATCCACACAGATACAACCACACTATTTACATGACATTTACAGTAATATTACTACTACCATATATTTACAATACTACAATATTAGACTGTTTTAAATTGTTAAAAAAAAATCTGAATTGTGTTTTGGTCTTTTCCTGCACTTACTGACCTATGATCAGAGTTGGAATAGTGTCACTACAAGTATTACAGGTCTGTTTTTTTTTTTTCAAAGTTTCTGAAGGTTTTCAGTAACAAAGTTGTGTTATTGATTAAGTTGTGTGGTAGCACACAAGATATATTTTGAAGCTTAAGCTAAGAAAGTGGATGAATGACTCCTCCACCTCCACTGCAAAGACTTTTGATCGAACTCTTGTTACCCTGAGGTGGGTTTGTGGCCTATCATTGTATAGTTGATGAGATGTTATTGTGCAAAATATGTAGTTCACAGCACACAATCTGTTTAAGGTTAAAAAAGATGCTATTAACAGTAGTATTTGAGTTTAACTGCACTCATTTGTGTTGACTTTACATTAATGACAAGCTTTAAACCTGCAGAAACTTACATGGTGAAAATAAAAGATTTTGAAAATACAGTCCTTCCTTCTGCAGCTCTCTCCTGTCAGTCCAAATCTGAAGACTAAATATAAACATAGATGACCTGATGCAATTTCATGCTGTTATGGAAAAGTGAAGCCTGTGAGCCGCAGAGTAGAGCAATACATTCACATCCAGGTTGCGTTTGACAGGCTCTGATCAGTAGTTGGTTTTTACAACTTTCAGTCGTGTATTTATCCTCTCCTATTTATCTGAAAATGTGGGTTAATTTTATTAGATACAGAAGTCCCATGTGCTCTCAGGCCACTTGAACTGCAGTATGCGGAAGATAATTATAGGTTTTTTTTTCCAAACGATGCCAGAAAACTAACAAGCACTGCAGCTTTAATCTTCTGATGAAAAAATCTAATTAATCTAATTAATTATGCACAACGCTGCAAGCATGTTTAAAATGTGTGGCTTGGCATCATAGATAGGACAACAATTAAAAAAAAAAAAGTTTCATCTAAAGAATACATATTCACTCAATTAATTTCAAAGAGATGTGTACTTTTTTATGATTGTCATATTGGACTGAAAATGTGTTGGATTGTGGTGTTTGATCAAGCAATGGCACTATTAAGGAATGTTTAACAATAATCCACTGTAGATAGTAAGTGTCCATCAAATTGCATCGAGAGAATTTGTTGAGACACATTATTTCAGATCAGCCCAAAGTGATCAGGTGATCTGGTGTTAAACTAATATACTATCAGTGTTTCCCACTATTTAACGTGATGTTGTAGTGTCCTTATCGACGGTTTATTGCTTTGTGTCATCTTGGATAAAGTGAACAGTGTTTGTTTTACGGTCAGGAAGTGGACCACGCTAATGCCTCCAACAAGAGACATCATGAATCCCGTCAGTGTCATACAGACCCTTTAATGATTTCCTCCAACATCTATCACATGGAAGTCTTCTATTACCCCTGTCAGCACTCCCTACGTCCCCATCACCAACCCCACCCCACCCCCACTGCCATGTGGCATCCCTCAGAGTTTCTCTTGACTGGCCTCTTATTGATCTCTTGTTGTCCTCTTCTGATGAAAATGGATCTGTTTTTTCCCCAGGGTGCCAGACGTGTCATTCGACTCGCTGGTTGCCTTTTCTTTCTCCCGTTTGCAATGAGATTTTCACAGATATGGTCCTTCAGCGATGGGCTGGAATAGGATGGGGAGACTAAGGCGAGTGAGGACAGCCTGAAGATTTAGATCAATATAAGCCACATCAGCATCTCAGCACCCCCACGCCTCCAAAAAACTAAATCCTTGAAAAGACCTCAAATTTAAACCGGCATACACTCACAGTCATCCATTTCCCTTAAGCCATTTAAGACAATCTCTAGTATATAATGGCCTGCAGTTTAACCTTTAGTATTAGGAGAAATAAACAGAGTGGAGCATCTAGCAGGTCATTCCATTTGTTCAGCTAACACCCCAAAGCCGAATGATTGCAATGACTTTGTTTGGTGCAGTCCATTTACCTGACAGAAAAACAATGCAAAACATGGTAACAAGCTAGAAGTCATTGTATCTCCGTCCCCTAACAACAGCTTGTTAGTTCAAGGGGAGGATAGAGCTGGAACTTTAAAAAATCCACAATAATAATGCTATATTTTTCCTCTAGAAAATGCATGTCTATCATAGAAATGAATTATATCATTAGCCTCATAGCATAACTGCCTAATTCATACACAAATGGACAAAAGTATCGGGACACTTTAAATTCAGATGTTTCTTTTCTAACCTGGGTCTGGAATACAAAACAATAATGTCATAATACAGTTTTATATTGGGATAAATATCATTGCATTGCATTGGTTAGTTTGGTTTAAAATATTATCTTTACTTCCAAAATGCCTCAGAGATGGTTTTTACTCTATTTTACTATTTCTCTTAACATTGATTTATTTATTTTTTTTAAACCATGGTTATGATTTTAAATGTTCCACCTCTAAATTTGTAAAACATTTTTCATGCTCTGACTGTAAGTGATAATTTTCTACCAAAACTAACCATCTACTTTCTTCACATCTCACTTGGGAAGAAAAATCTCCCATTAAATTTTAAGGAAATATTAATGTTTCTAAACTATACGGACAAAAATATTGGGACACATCATGTCTACAGCTGTAAGATGTCCTGTTCATGCTGATTTGAGATAAAAAACATCAATATTTTTGGCAATTATGCTATGAGGCTAATGATGTGCTTTTAGTTATAGTAAGACTCAGCAAAGGACCTGGGTTGGTTTTAAGACAAAGTTCATAAACGCAGCCTCCATGTCAAAGTTGCATGTTTTTAACCAACACCTCTGCCTTTAGACGTAATTCATGGGATCTACAGCAGCCGTTGCCTTTTCTAGATTTGAAACACAATTTATACATCTTTATTCCTTTTTGACACACTATCTAAATTTGTACAATACAACTTTATTTACAATTTTACCACATACCCCTTTTAAAGCAGTGTTTCATTGTCGTCTCCAAAATCTGAATGCTACTGGCCTGTGCTGACAGTATCTGGCAGTCTGATCTGAACTGATACTGGAAGTAAGCGTTGTTAGATGTATTTTTCTAAGCTTTGAGACCATCCTGGCTAACTATTTCCCCCATATTTTTAATCTTTACATTAAACTGGGTTGACCCTATCCTGAGACTAGCTGTATAACTAACAAACAGAAACCATATCTTTCAAAATGCTGAACTATTCCTTTAAACAGCTGGTGCTGAGAAGTAAATTCATATCTTTCTGCTCTGGATAATGATTTTTGATTCACTATTCACTTATATATCCATTCCACATCAACATTAATTTCCTCGATCAAAGCATCATATGATTATAGAATTGAGGATCATTGAGTATGTTAAGTCATTACACCAATAATTTCACCCTTCTATATAAAAATCTGATTAGCAGAGAAAAATCCAAGAAAACAACTTCCTTCTATGCTTTGAATCCAAATTAAAGCCCCGTCGACTGCTTTTTCGATCTCTTGCTCATTTTCTGGTTGTTTTTATCACAGAGATATTGTTGTCATAGCAACACTATTTATGTAAAGGCGAAATCCCTGCAAGTACAGCTCAGTAGTCAGGAAGCTAAGCGACTGAATATGAGCACAGGTTCTCCCCTTCATAGTCAGTAACAGGCTTTCAATAGGGATGACTGGGGGGAGATACTTTAGACGTTAGCTGAAGATATTCCATGTTTCCACTTCACCATTCAGATTATCTTCTTATTCAGAAGACTTCGACAACAGTGACACATTTATCTTGAGTATGTCATACTCAAGGTTGCACAATAAAAAGGGATTCCTTGTAGCTCTGCTCTAGGGTGGATCGTTGTTGCTGTGTTTTTGTCAGTCTGTTTGCTGACACATTACTTCAGTCTGTTAACGTATTGCATTTCTTTTGCAGATAAACCACACAAACTTTACCAGCACTTGTATATCCTTGTACTTTACCTGTGTCCTTTTGCCTGTGTCCATCCAGGTGACTATGTGGAAAGGCAGCTCTGCCGTGATGCCATCCTGCCCATGCCGGTCATATGTGAGGTGCCTTGCCCAAAGGACTGTGCCCTGAGTCCCTGGACCCCATGGTCTCTCTGCTCCCACACTTGTTCTGGGAAAAACACAGAGGGCAAGCAGACCAGAGCTCGGTCCATCCTGGCCTATAATGCAGGAGAAGGTACGTCAAAGCAGAGTCAGATGTCTCATAGGTATGAGATCTGTAGGATCAGGATCAGGTTACTGTAACTCTAATCCAAATATGTAATAGAAAAACCAAACATTCATCTGGATAAAATGTTGCCTGTGTACATTTCTGTATGGGGATGTATATTCCCAATGCTTCTGAATCAAAATGAGTTTCATAGCAGCATCTTCAGTTACATGTATATCAAAATGTAGTGTTTAAGTGTAGATGGTTTTAATGGAATAGAATGAGGCTACAATAATAATGATAATTAAAAGGGTTAATGTGGTTCAGGAGGTAGAGGGAGTTTTCCTCAAATCAGAAGGTTAGTGGTTTGACTCCGGTCCTCTGTCCTCATGCCACAGCGTCCTTGAACAAGATTCTACACCAGGGGTGTCAAACTCATTTTAGTTCAGGGGCCACATACAATATAATCTGAAGTGGGCCGGACCAGCAAAATAATAAACCTATAAATAATAATTCACATTTTCTCTTTGTTTTAGTGTGAAAAAGTAACATTATACATTAAATGTGAAATAACCTGAACAATCATCTACAACCTGAAATTCCTTAAGAAAACTACCGTAAGTGCAGTTTCAACAATAGTATGTGTCAGCGTATTGTTAACATAACTTACAGATCACAGTGGATCTACAAATGCACAGAACATTTAGTAACAGACAGAATATTGTTAAAATTGCACTTTTCAGGTTGTTCACATTTGTTTTTGTTATTCACATTTTATTCTGAAAGGATAGTTTGTAAGCGTAAACATTTTAATAATGTAATTTTGCTTTTTTCACATTAAGCCTAGAAGAAAATATGGAGTTGTAATAATTAATAGATTATTATTATTCTAGGTGTGATCAGATCGGTCTGCATGTGGCTCATGAACTAAAACAAGTTTGACACCCTTGGTTGTTAATATCTTCAGTGTAATTTTTGCACCACCTTTGGTGGGCTGGTTTTGGCCCATGGGCCATATGTTTGACACACCTGCACACTCTGAGTTGCTCCCAGTTACTTTTTCACCATTGTGTAAATTGGTGAATGCAACATTGTAAAGCACTGAGAAACAACAGAATTATTAAACATTTTTATCAGGTTGAGGCACTGCAAAGATGCCAGGGCTTGGTTTAACATAGAAGTGTCTGCAAATGTGTATTTATGAATATTTCAACAAAAGGATAATGTTTTCTTAACCTTGATCGAGGAGTTTTATTGCCTCATCCTAAAAACTTACAGGAGTACGACTACAGAGGTCCTGCATTTGATAAATTTACCCTCTGTGTCTATTGAGCGAAGGTTAAAAAAGTAGCAGATCCTTCAATGTCAGATTATGTTGTGAGATTATACATATCTGTGGTTTGCAGAAACATACAATGGCAATATTTTATTCTGGCAAATGGGCTGGATAATAATAATGAACATATAGTGATCTAATATCAATTTGGGTGTCGATGCAAATCTTAAAATCTGAGTGTCTGCTGCATATGTCACCTTCCTCTCCTCTCGTCTTTGTATACCACAAGCAAAATGTCACAGTAAAATGAATGACTTTGTGTTCCTCCACAGCAACTGCAAAGGTTGTGGCGTGGGTTACAGTGATGCAGGGTAAGAAATGACTTTAGGTGATACCAAGACTGCTGAACTGTTGCAAGACTGAGGTTTAGCATTAATGCTCATGTTCTTTAATTTAACAATTTATACAGACTTTGCTTTCACATTTCTTCAAGGTCCTTCCCTGCTGTCATCAGTGCGGCCGATCTTTGGTACATTTATATTTAATGTTGTTAGACGACAGTAGTCACCTCATTTTTGCTGATGTAGTGCATAGTGTCCATATGTTTGACTAGAGGAAAGTAGAAATGTGGATACCTTGATCTAATCTCCTGGCGATCTGCCGGCACAGCAAAATCCTTGTGCTTTTAGAATAGGAAAAAGCTTTTACCCCCTAGTTGTAATAATGAGCATTCCATAGTGTTAAGCTTTCCAAACCCCTAGGTGAGGAGTAGATATCTAAATGGTGTTGGAATGATACTGAAGTGAGTGCCTCTGGGTTAAAGCCCAACCCTCCATGCTGCCAATCACACTGTGAGAACACAGCCATTCTCACTAAACCTCGTTATGAGAAAAAAACTGGAGGCTGCACAGATGGTTAGCGTCTGGCTTGGCAGCAGATCAGAATTTTATCTTTTTTTCCTGCCATGCTATCATTTCTAACAGCTCTTGTCGTCTAACTTGTGGGCCACATTGCATGACACGCTGTCTTTGGCATATTCACAAAAATGCAGCACACACGCTGGAGTAAGGAGACACCTCATACATAATGAATCCCAATGTGAACGGGTGCGCCGACTCCATTGTCCAAGCTTGACTTAAACAGGATGTCCATGCAGAAAATGATGCACTTGGCAGGCTCTGCCTTGTTTATTAGCTTTCCCAGAATTTAGGCATCACTCTAACGGTCTTGCAGTGCGAGATGGATGACAGTCGACGGAGCATGGAGCCAGACAGGTTGATGCGGTGAATGAAGCGTCAAGTCTCATAGACCTCTCTTGGCCATCTGGATGGAATAGGGCCTCAGTATTCACAGAGTCGAGTGAGTCTAGGGTTAAGAGGATTAAAGAGCAGGAAGTTTTACTACAGAGATTCAAATCTGTCTTCAAGGGAGATTTGGAGTCAGTGTGGGTTTTATCGCAAATCCAACTGCTTTACAGTATGTGCTTTTTGGAAGGTGAGAAAGAGTTCTAGTCACAACACCGCAGCTAAATCTGGAGCTTTGTTGTAGAGATAGGATGTTCACACAAAAGTGGCCGATGCTTTATGTACAGTGTCAGTGGAGTTGCTGACTTCACAGACAAACGCAAAAAAATGTAAAATGGATTGCTGAGGTTTTTGTGATTTGATGATCACTTCCACAGTAACCAATTTTCTAATTAAGTCAAAAATAGTTTACCCCAGTACAGCCTTTTTTTTTTTTTTTGGTGCCCTTCACCTTGGTCAAGCTATTGATTATGTTCACCTTTAAAAATCCACCTCTTCTTTATTGGTTTAGACCAAAATAGTGACCAGACTTTCAGAGTTACAATAAACCTGTTACATATTATCGAATCAATTTGTAGACTATAATGTTTGAAAAAAAAAAAAAGAAAATTCAAACATACACACTCATCATACACACTCATCAAACTTAAAGAGAAGAGAATGAGAAGGAAAAAAAATTACTCCAGTATTTCAAATATGTATTCTTTCTTCCTATAAAGCCCGGAAACAAATGTAGTGGAAATAATTGTATTAATGATTAACTGACTGCAAATATGTGCATTCTGAAGCCGTTTTAAATCCATCTGTCAGCTTATTATTAGTGAGTAACCAACACAGTCTGATGCAAGCGTTTTCCACCAATCAAAGGACTGCATAATCCCAGTCAATGCTAGTTAAATCTGCTTATACATCCTGACAATTAGGACTCAACTCTACATTACACTAATGTACTGTGTTATATTTCTGTAATTACAGATTTGAATAATTTTCTAGTTATTTAGTAGCATCTTGTTAACATACAGATTCCTCATGTTTTTAAGTCTGTTCACAATCATATAGGGAAAATCATAGGAAAAAAGGCAGCTAATATGGCCTACAAACATCTTTTATATGAAAGTCCAGACAACATGATATTAGCTTTAATTTTAGTTGATGAAAGGAAGATAAAATGTATGAGGAGAGCACTTTTCTCGGATAAAAATTAATTAGTAAGCAAATAGTAACAGACACTGCGGAGACAATTGTATGCTACTTATTATTATACTTATACTTTATATACTTTTTATACTTTATACTTTTTACTTTTTATTGCATGCTACAGTATGAGCCAAACACCTACATTTATTTTGTGCTTTCCATTTTGTTAAACGTTAATTTCAAGACATAAGATGCATGACTCCCCAAATGAAATTCGGCAGTTATGTGTTAATTCAATCATGTAATACATTTGTGGTCTACAGATTGTTTTCACAGAACCATTAGCTAAATAATCACATTGTCCTGCTCACTCTGAACATTAATGTCAGTAGGCAGCACTGATGTAGGTGCTGTATGAGCTAATTATTCAGGTCGAGGCAAACATTGGGAATGACAAAGGGGATTATCACCTGACAAGATGGCACTGTGGAAATAAGTTCATTATCCAAACAGCAAATAAAATACGATGACACTGGTGATGAGTAGTACAGGACTGCAGGAAGGATGTAGCTAATACATGTGCTGTGTGTTTTCCAAAGTATAGATGTTGAGTTTAATTGGTATGCGTTAAATATTTATCTGTTAACCATTTAATTAACCAATGCTGTAATAATGGCATGTCCTTCCAGTGTTAATGAGCTTGCAGCCTGATAAATGATTGCCCTGTTGAAATCCAATAATATCTTTAATAAATGACCCTCTGAAGGACATTATCCCTGCGCTGTTACACAGAGGTCAGTCATTTCCTCTGTCTGAGGCTCTTTCTCATGTCCAATTCAAAAGCTCCATCACTGACGGGAAGATGTTGTTCAGACGCTAATGGCTGACCTTCTTCTCAGGGGTTCTCTTTTCTCAAGGTGATGGCGGCTGCTAATGACAAGGTTTTGCAGCGAGGAGGGTCACATGGTGCACACTCCCCACCTGGGTCCACATCCAGGCTTCTGGCTATGTATAGACATTCTGCTCCCCCCCCGGGGTCATCTCATCTCCGTCAATCCTCCCAGCCCGCCGTCCCCCCGGAGACCCTCTGGTTTATCTCTCATGTTGCTTTTGCTCTTTGTGTTTTCCAACAAGTCATTGGAAAATCAAAGCTAAATGATAATCTGTAGCTAGTGGGACAGACTGGCTGCCAATATGTGTGCTATAGCTGTTGTTTAAAATGTTCTCATCAGCTCAGATTGAGAAGCTGCAGATTTATCATGTTTGACACGTCAGGTTTTTTTTTTCCCCCCAGAAATAGAATCTGATAAATATGTAGGTAAGAGTTGAATCTTGCAGCCTCATGGCAAGTCTAAATGCTTTTACAGTGGCAATAAACCAAACAGTCCCCCTTTGTTTACTCTATCTTTAGTTGAATATGCATCAGACATTATTTTTTTTTTAAATTTGTAATGTTGGTCCTTATGTCACCTTATTTTTAGAAGTTGATGGGTGGATGGGTGGGTGTGGGGTGTTTGTCTCTACAGTAGCACAGTGTAAGATGCCATAGGGCATTTCCAGCTACTGTAAGTCCCACCAGATAGCAGGACTTCTACACGTGCCACACAATGAACAATCCACCTGTGCAGGACAATAGACAATAAAGATACAAGTAAAACAAAGAGTAAGAAACCACAAAACTCCAATGCAATAAAAAAATGGAAAAAATTTGTTTGATTACTTAAAAATTACATCTGATTTTTGTTCAAACGCAGTGTAAATAACAAAATGTTGCAGCACATATTCATATTCTCAAATTTCCTGGCATAAGCGGTCATTGTAAAAGCATGGTCATATAAATTGGTGTTTAGAGTGAGATTATGTCTGCAATATTCAGCGCCCTTGGTGTAAAGGTGTAGACCTTTACCACCAACAGAAGTTTAAAATCAATTCTTAAAAAAATACCGAAAGCCAGTGCAGTCTGGCTGGAATAGAATAATCTGTAGCTTTGACACGTACCAGTGTACACTGCAGTGGAATATCCCGGGGAACCCTCAGACAAGGCCAATCTAGAGAATGAGACTTGACTATTTATGTGTTGGGCTCTAATAGTTACAGTCTAGTAGTGCTGTAGTTTTAGTCTGAATTCTGACATTAGTCCACTTTGGTCACATTTACTCTTTTTGTATGAAGCGTATATGAGGGTAATTCAAAAGGGTCTAAGACAAATGCCATAAATTCAAACTGAGTCAAACTAGTTCAACAAAATTCTATCAAGAAGGAATTTTTTGGTGG
>JAPQRQ010000003.1:11597662-11607918 GCA_037367365.1 Apogon talboti
GTTTAAGAAAACTGTTAATTACAGTCTAATAACAATTGTTGGGTGATATGCAACTAAAACAAAACAACAAAACCCATCAATATACAACAGAACAGCTGTAGAATACCTGTCTACTGTAGTGACCACTACACATGAAAGGGTTAATTATATGTACTGAAGAGGATATAAGGAATATCAAATGACTGACTGGCAAGAAGAAGACACAAGTGTCAATAACATGGAAATGACTGAGAAATCAAAACACAGAAGTAGAGCAAACCGTCTTTGTCGGGTTGAGTATACGATGTGTAAAGAATTTCTACTCATAAAAATGTATGCTTCCCCTTCTTTTCCCAACTCGGTGTGGCTGCAAGTCCTCAGAGGATAACACTTATATTAAATTTTGGTTCCCTGGCATTTTACCTAATACAGTGTGGGTGTTGCCATGACATTTATTGGTCCTCTGAGGAAGAAGCCCAGTTGAAGCTGGCCTTTCTTTGACCTGTTGCAGTGCTTTTCAAGACAACACTGCACATCAAAGTTCAGACAGAATCAACCAATAGAGTCCCAACAGTGGGAGTAGGGAGTTTGATGTCTTGTACAGTGATAACGTCAAAACCTAGATGCTGAGTATTGTATATATCTATATCTATATAATTTACAGTCACATATTCTATGTGTGATGTGGAAGCGAGGGTAGGGAGATTCCCCCTATGGGCCATATCCCTGTCTCTGCTGAATTATATGTTTTTTATCATCCGAGTCATGATTTTATCTCCACTGTCACATGAGCATTCATACATTTCTAATTTTATTGTTGTTTGCTGTACAGACTGTCCTCACATCATAGCATTATACTCAGATTAATGTGGAAAATATATATATAATAACAGATTGATAAATGATGGATTTAAAAAAAAAATATTCTAGGTATTTTGTTGTCCTATATATAAGCCTTTATTTTGTCAGTTTGTTGTGTTGCTACATTTTGTGATTATCTTCTATCCAGTATTTAAGTATATTAAGAATTTTTCCATGGGTGTGGAGCTATCCATGGTGCTGAAAGGGACATCTAATCCTGTTAAGATATATTAACTCGGCATTTAACCTCTTTTTTGTTGTCTATGATTGCATCCACTCTCTGGTTCATGAGGAAATTGAAAGATGAGTGAAAATATTATGCCACATGATGTATCAAATTAAAAAAGACTAAAATATTCCATGCAAATGGAGTGTTAACATTCAAGTTCTTACAGCAGCGATAATAAAAATACTCCACTAATAACAGGGTATTGAGTTTTTTTAGGGGTCCTTTAGTTTTTTAATATTGAGCACAGTGAGCAATTAAACCTCTGTCATGGCTTTTAACTTTTCATTTTGTTTTCATTCTGTTCATTAGTCTTTAATTTTCCAGCTCCTCTCAGTTCACACACCTGTTGTTCTCATTCCTTTCATTCTTTAGATGGAAAACCCACAAGTGGCGGCGATGCCAGCTGGTTCCATGGGCTGTTCGTCAGGACAGTCCCGGTGCTCAGGAGACCTGCGGGCCGGGCCTGCAAGTTCGAGGTAAGCACAGCCACACACATACTACATAAAAGTGCATACAGTGTTAACTTCTGTATAAGAGAACATCAGCCAAACAGAGCAGGGAGAATAATGGTGTCTTCAGGAAAGGCATTTGATGCAGCTGAGAGCAGGGATCTGGGCCTGCTGAACGCAGATGCTTCCATCTGCACACTGAAAGAGGGAGATGACATGAAAGCAGCACCTGGGGGGATGCACGCAACTTCAATCTAGCTGTAAATGATACGGGACTCAGAAGAAGCATGAGGAGACACAATTTATGAGAATGACATCTCAGCTCTCACCTCCTGTGCTTCACAATACCAGTGTTACAAGCTGAAGCCATGGTCTATGGATATTCAGTTAATATAAGGACACAGGCAGATAAAGAGCAACATCCACACAGCTGTTGAATGTGTCTTTGTAGAAAATCAGTTGTAATGACTGAGCTGAGGCTATTAGTCAGCAAGTCAGTCAATTGAAAATGAATTAAATATAATTTTCAGCATTCACCAACCAGTATTATCTGGTTACAGCTGTTGATGGGAGAACTTTCGCTGTTTACTTTTCATATCATCCAAATCTATAGAGAATGAGATTTTCGATTTTTCATCGGCAATGAAAAGTATATTTTTCTCTCTCTTTAATTCAGTTTTCTTAAGTATACTAGACTTAAAGCTGCACCTTTTTCAGATGAAAAATGGACCTAATGACAATGTGTCATGTGCCTAGAATTGATGTAACCATACAGCATTATCTCTGCTCTCCTCTTCAATTCTTCAGCAAATCTTTGAATCTTATTTTCTTATTTAGTCTAATCAGCATCATTTCTTGCCAGAACAGCCTTTTTTTTCTCGATAAAACAGTGGGACTTGCTGTTGAACGTATGAGAATATGTAGTACTTAAACCCACATAATTTTTTTTCTTTTCACAAGATAATGAAGACTAAAGATTTGTCGGGTGGACCAGCTCTTTAATAACTCATTAGTTATAATGACTTTGCGAGGTAGTCATATGTCAGTCAATGCATATTTACAATTACAATACAATTCCATGTGGAAATCAATTAGTGGACTTGAAATGCTTGTAATTAATCATCAGTATGCATTTATTTTCTCTTTGCATTGTTGCTAATGTTAAAATAAGAAATAATCCAATAATGAAATGGGTGGAGCAGAGGTTGCATTAAGCACAAAGTGGTCAGATTATGTGCAGTAATGAAAAGATTAATTAACGTATTTAAATGCATTTTTATTTTTAACTTCAGGTATGAATCTACTGGCTGTGGTACAAGATTGTGTGTTGCACAGCTGTGTGTTTTGAGTGAGACTTCAGGGCAGACCGCTGAGTTGTTATCAGTGCACACACTCAGACTCCTATTAAAGTCTCAGAGACAAAGGCCATTATCTGATTCCAATGATGAGCATCCTGCTCCTCCATCTTGGACGGCTCCAGTCATTATGTGCCATTACCTGTAATAGTATACTCTGAGCTGGAGAGAGACAATTCAATACAAACCACTTTCTATTCACCCACTCACTCAATGCAGTGTGAGTAAGAGAATCACCATTTAGAGCCATTACTGCACTAATGTTTCCTGTGGATGTGTGTGTGTATAGATGTTGTTTGTTGTGGCTGTTTACATATTGATATTATGTGAAGTAGAAAAATCAGTTTTCTACTTTGGTACAATTTGCCAAATTTAGGTCTGACTCTCAAAATAATGGTGTTGATGACCACTAAAGACTCAAGCCAAGACAATATGAACAGGCCTACGCTACAAAACTATTCCGTCTGCTCAGCCACAATAAGACAGCTACTGTAGTATGGGCTTATTCATGTCAATGCGATGTATAATTTAGGTACTGAGCACCTTTAATAAGATTCCCTTCAATTTATTTGCATTTTATAGCTAAAAAGTGCACTAAACATCAGTTCTATGTGGGATACAAACTAGTGTCACTGTATTTTTTAATTTATCATCTGACATATGTAATAAATTAAAATTGGGCTCCTCTTTTAGGTATTTAAGTACACTGTTGATTTTCACACTCTGGTGCTGTATTCAACAGCCACATATGAAAAACAGGACTTGTTAGGATTTTGCTATTTTCTAATTTTAAAAATTTAATAAAAAAGTGAAGAAATTAAATTTGCATTGATTCTAATAAGTGATCACAGCTTTCATTATCACAACTTTTATGATCATTTGATTTTTCACAATTAGAATGTATTTTCTTGTACTTTTCTTTCTCAGAAACACATTTAGAAAAAAAAATCTGTACCTCAATAAAGACAAATGTGACATTAAAGGTGACAAACATCTGGCGTGTGATGCTGTACAAATATATTTCTAAATACTACATGGGCCGTACCAGTGGCCCACTGTGTCTCAAAACACTGAATACTGGAATGAAACTTTAGAACATCAGATATAACAATCTTGGGCCATGACCCACAAAATGATAATCAAGTGTAGCACTTTATAATACTCCAATCTCGCCTTTCACCCTCTAGCTGTTTCCTGCCGAAAGCAGGATGGTGGGCAGGCAGACGTTGAAGCTTGTCTTAAGTTTGCCAGCTCCATGCCGCCTCTCACCCAGCTCTGCCAGCTGCCCTGCCAGGAAGACTGTCAACTCAGCAGCTGGTCCAAGTTCTCCTCCTGCACAGCCGACTGCGTGGGCGTCAGAACCCGCAAGAGGATGCTAGTGGGTGAGTGACATATTTTAACTTCCCTCAGCCTTTAGGAAGATCACTGGATGTAAAAATGGACTTTGAGATTTAACTTTTAATATGCATATAGTTCACTCAGCCAAGTTTATTATATTTAAATTCCCCCGGTCCTACAGTGTACTGTCTACGTAACCTTTTATTGAGTAACCTCTGTGTTCCATTTCAGAATTTTATTCTGTGTTTGAGGACCGTTACTTATAACGTTGCAAATGCTTAAGTGAGAATCCACAGAACAGCTCTTATGTCCCTTGACTTTCTTGGAGAAACATGATGATTTTGCTCAAGGCATTGTAAAAAGGCAGCCATTTTATGAGCTGTTTTAAACTGGTGCTTGAAAATCATCCTCAAATGTAATGTTGAAGTTAAAACATCATCACATTTTAAATTAAAAAGGCTAAAATTTAGAGTACTAGTACTTTTAGAGTAAAAACTAAACTGAAGTAGTGTTGAGGCAAATCTAACCCTTATTAAACCAGAATTAAATTTACTGTAAGTATTTTGAGGTACAAAAAAAAAGAACAAAAAAAAAAAAAAACATTCAGTCTGTTTTAATTATTAAACTGACAGTGTAACCCCAGTCCTAAGGCACTCAGATCATGACATATCCAGGAGAACAACTCCACTTGTCTCTCACTTATGTATTGCCTATCCTCTTGCAGGGAAGAGCAAAAAACGTGACCAGTGTAAAAACCACCAGATGTATCCGCTGAGTGAGACTCAGTACTGCCCATGTAACAAATACAACGCCCAGCCTGTGGGCAACTGGTCAGACTGCATCCTACCAGAAGGTGGCCGCATGGAGGGCCAGCTGGGCATGAAAGTCCAGGGGGACATCAAAGAATGTGGCCAAGGATACCGCTACCAGGCCATGGTGTGCTACGACCAGGACAACCGCATAGTGGAGACGTCTCGCTGCAACAGCCATGGTGAGTTTTACTCATTAAAGCTCACTTTGTTAACGTGTTACAGTCAAATGCTGAACACTGTAACCTCACAAAGGCCATAATGATGGGTCGGTTTAATCACAATAAGGCGTCCTGCAGACTCTGTGAGAACAGAGAAATTTTTTCATCTTCTCAAGATGGCAAAAAAAAAAAGAGGAATGTTTGACATTTCATACTTCACGAAAAAATCATGTGCCAAACTCGAGGGGAGGGTCCTCTGCTTTTCCACATCAACCACGCCCACAATACCTGACCATTCACACAATAGTTCTTGCCCACTGCCTCGGACAGTGTGTTGAGAACAAGCTGCAAGAGCTCCCAAACAAGGGCTTCAAGAACAAAGTTATGTCATTCTGTTCTTGAAGCCCCAGGACTGAGAAGAAAACTCTGTTCCCGTGGAGTATGTATCAGGCTTACTGCTCCTTTATTTTACAGATGTAAGTGTTTCACCATTATTTAGTTGTTAATGCCTAAATTTCAAGGCAGTGTAACAACTCAACAAATGTTGTATTTCACATTTGGTATCTTGGTATTTTTTTCAGCTTTGTTTTTTGTTATTGTAAAATTGGTCTTAAATGGCATTCAAAGTGTGATTAATAAAATACTTAAATGTGCCTTAATCTGTAGGTAACAAGAACAAACTTTAGTTGACATTTTCTAGCAATAGGTTTTTCAATTGAACATGCGTTCATGTTACTTTCCACCCTAATTTTAAGTTCACACTAGCTTTCTTTTAGGGATGATAACTGTTATCGTAGCTCTCCCGGTCCAAATGCTCTGAATTCACACGTTGCAGGCAAATGACAAATAGTATAAGCTACTATTTTCACTGAAGTTGCTCGTTTCTGTTTTGTATAAGTGGTTATAATGTCTAGCAGTTTGTAATAGCTAACAGGTCTAAACTGCAAAGAAGAAAAGTTAAAAGTTGGAGATTTACATCCTTACAACATTAGTATGTTTAGTACTGGGCCTGTTTTACCAATTAAACCCTTTCAAACACTTAAAACCATCTGTATTTTAATTTTTACTCCATCATAATCATAATCATAATATCACTCTGTGCAATTACATAATCACAAAAGGCTGCAGTTTAAGGACGATTTTACTTGATTTCCCTGCAGAAATGACAAAAAAGCATGCCCTGTTGTCTGGTAATATTTGGGATTTAAAGACACTGTACAGACAGATGTGCTGTGTAAAACAAGTAAAGTGAAAGTCATGTTTTTTACATTTTCATATTTCTTTATGCTGGTTTATGTTTACATGATTAAAGTTGGAAAAGCTCACACGTTCTTGTTGAAGCCGTGTGAACGATGTGAGATCTAGTAAAGACGAAGTGTGACATTAACGAGGAAGTTGCATTTGTATTCTGTCTCCAGCCAACAGTGAACTTTGATTCATTTCAGCAGTCATCCTTAATCTTAGCTTTGTGTTGTCCTGGTAATGAGAGAGCTGTTAGATCTGCTTTGTCATTCATGTGGTACGATTTGTTGAGTGTAACTGGTGTCTAAATGTGGACCGTAAAGGAGACTGAGGTCCTCCACTGTGATCTTTCAGTCATGCTGGCATATCTGTACAGAACAAAGAGACTCTGAATGTGTTAACGGTCTAAAAAATAGGACCAATGACCTTGTATCTCACCTGCATGTTCTATCAAGGATCAATAACAAGTTGATTTTGCCGCTATGTTAGAGTCCTGTGGTCTTGATGCAGGAGATCAATCTCCCAATAGAAGTGGGTGGTACTTTCACTGGAGGAGAACTGAACTAATTAAATGAAAGTCCATATATGACTTCCTATCACTGCTCAATAGTAACTATAGTGATATCTCTAACCATTTCCATGTTATAAACCATCAAAATATAGGCCATAATAAGTAAAGGCAATTTTTTTATATTTCCAAAAGTCAAAAATTAAAAAATCAAAATTTCTCAAAACTGAACAGACTTTGTAGACACTGTCCCAAGGAAGCTACATATAAAAATGTAAATGAATCCAACCAGTAGTTTTAGAGAAGAAGATTGTTGAAATGTAGACATTGGTGACCTTGAGTTTGACCCTTCAAGGTCACTCAAGGTCAAAGGTCATGGACCCTAATGGAAATCCATATATGAGTTCTTATTAGTGCTCAATAGTAATTATATTCACGTCTGTAGCATATTCCATTGTATAAGCATCAAAATATGGACTATTATAAGTAAAGGCACATTTTTAATATTTGAAAAGTTTGTCAAAAATTGAAAAATCTAAATATCTCCAAACTGTGAACAAACTTTGTAGATGTTGATGAAGATGATGTCGGACACAATGCCTTTACAACAGCTCCTGGCCGGTGAGCTAAAAACAGACTTTTACCGTTCTTCACTCACAGTATGTGACCAGTTGACTCCGTGTCATTCGAGCGGCTCAGGTTCAGTAATCACTGGGTCGTTTTTATCAAAGCCTCCAGAACAGGCTCGACAATCAGTCAGCGAACTTGGGGCTGTATCTGCCGTCCACAGCCTCAATCTGTCAGACCACTTGGCTCTGAGCCGTATTAGCATTCCACAGCATATTCTAGCAAAGGGAGAAAAGGGAATTAAGAATCACAGCCCTGTCGTATTCTACATCTCAGCCCTGGGAAAATAGAGAACACATCAAAGCACTCGAGGGAATGAGCATGTCTGTGTTTGCTCATTGAGAAACCCATCTTGTTGTGAGTCAAAGCTTTTCTCCCAGTATGGGGCTGCTTGATGGTAACTGGCTGTAACTGTAATAAGATACTGGGCTCAGAGTCAGTAGTACTTGTGGTCCTCAGATTTAGTGGACTTTGATTGTCTCTTTTGTTCCAGAGAGGGTGTGTGGGTATCATGGGTATCATGGGTATTGCCTGCTCTTTCCCTGCTGGTGTTTGTCCTTGGTCTGCAGCTGCAGTTCAGTGATGATAGATTTGTTTATGGCAGGGAAAGGACTTCATCGGTGCATTTGAAGTCTGCGACAGTAAGCAACACAAAGAATAATTGATGTACAGTGTTCTATGTTCATGCAGGGTTTGGGATTTTAGACTCTGGGTTATAATAGTATTGAATTTTTCATTAGTTTTGTCATTTTCCCTTATTTTTTTTTCATTTTCGGCTTAATTAGACTTGGTCTGCAAAGTAGTTTTGCTAGTTTAGTGTGGTGGAATGCTTAGTTTAGTTCAGATGTTGTTAGTTTCAGTGTTATTTTAGTTCTTTTTGTAATATGAGGTAGCTGTCAATCAAAAATGTTCCAAAAGTTATTGTGGAATATAAGTAATCTCAAGTTTCTCCCCACTTTTGCCAACATGATGAGTGAGATTGGCAACATAGATGTGTAATATTCTAACATTCTGCCATCTGTTGAACAACTGCCACGATTAAAAGAAGAAAAAAAGAAAAGAAAAAAAAAGAAAAGGAGGCTGCATTTCCTATCTACCCAAACGGCTGGGTGTATGTAGGAAATAAATGTAGAAAAGTGAAATCTATAAACAATTTTAGCGTAATTTAATGTAAACACAAAATAGAATTTGTTATTGATAACCCCATTTTTATTTTGTATCTCTGTTGATTAAAAATGCTTTTGCACATTTAGTTTTGTTATTTCATTAGTTTTATCTCCCTCTGTTTTTAACTCCCCTGTCTCCAGTACGTCTTTGTGCTCACTATAGATCCATCATTGACTCAAAACACACCCCTCCTGTTTAAGTAATGCTGACAAGGCTGACTTATAAGAAAGGGCATTCTCACGGCTGCTCTGTACCACAAGGGTTGGTAAACTTTCCCATATACGCACATGTCGGTGTCAATGAGACGGTCTTCCACTGAGCCGTTCATCGTCAGATCTTGGTGTGGTATTATGCCGCGCTAACTTCTGTCATCAAAGCTTTGATTAAAGAGAAAAAAGAAGAAAAGTCTGGCCATCAAAATTTAGGATTTTAGTTTCCTCTAAAATCAGCAGTCAGCAATTTGCCCTACTTTAGAGACACCTAGGATGTGTTAACTACCTCAGAGGGAGAGATTTCATCATTCAGCCATCCCCTTTTACAACCTATGGAGAAAAAAAAAACCCAAAAACGTCTCCTCAGTTAAAATGAGGATCTTTGGACAGATATGACTATATAAAGCCTTGTTGGGTGACCTTCTTGTAGGAAGGAACTAAAAATTCATGAAGAGTCCAGTCATGTTATATTTATAGATAGTCTGACTTTCTCCACAAGGGCAGAACCCTGTCTGCCAGCAGGTCTCAGCCAGTCTGCAGAGGATGCACCGACTCTCAGTGGCTGTTTTTGCGGTTGGTTACAGGTTACATCGAGGAGGCCTGCATCATTCCCTGCCCCTCCGACTGCAAGCTGAGCGAGTGGTCCAACTGGTCGCGCTGCAGCAAGTCCTGCGGCAGCGGGGTCAAAGTTCGCTCCAAGTGGCTCAGGGAGAAGCCCTACAACGGCGGGAGACCATGTCCTAAGCTAGACCATGTGAATCAGGTGAGAGGGGGGTCTCACTTCAAACAGAGTGATTAATGTTTAAGGAAAAGATTCTAGTTTAACACTTTCCTCTGTGGTTTAGACACGTTTCATATTTAATGATCTAATATTAGAGGAAGGCCTTTAATATATATTCCTGTTTAATAATTCATTGAATTATTCACTACAATGATAAATTAACTGATTTTTTTCTTTTTTTTTTCTTTTCTGTGTTTCCTCTTCACTGATTGAATCAATCTACAGGCTCAGGTAAGACTTCTTTGTTTTTGTTTTTTTAATTCCCATAGTATTTTGATTGTAATGGTACAATTTTCAAAGAACTGTTGAACAATTTACATTTAGCCTGAATATGCAGACCCAGTGTAAACCCTCTCACGACAGATCAGTTCCTCATCTTAACCCATAAAGACCCCAACAGCCAATGGAAACCAAAAGTATCTACTAATGTAAACGGTTTAATACTTGTTGATCCACTAATGCTATCAATACATGTAAATAATTGATGTAAAATGCAGTTTGTCATCTTTTCATGGTCATCAGATATGACCCATTTGGA
>JAPQRQ010000003.1:11608018-11634516 GCA_037367365.1 Apogon talboti
CAAATGTTTCTCTTTGTTTTAGTGTAAAAATGTTGACATTTACAAACTATCCTTTCATATAAAAGGTGAATAATGAACAAATATGAACAACCTGAAATATCTTTAGAGAAGTCAGTGTATTTTTAACAATATTCTGCTTGTTACTGAATGCTTTGTGTATTTGTAGATCTACTGTGTTGTATAAGTTGTGATGAACATGTGTCAATGATAAACTGAGGCAGAATATTGTTTAAATTGCACTTATTTTTCTTAAGAAATTTCATGTTGTTGATGTTATTCACATGTTTAAGGAAACATTGTAGATTTAAACACTTTCATAATCTAATTTTTTTTTTCTTTCATTGTTATTATCTTACTGGTCCAGCCCACTCGAGATCATATTGGGCTGAATGTGGCCCCTGAACTAAAATGAGTGTGACACCCCTGATCTACATTATCAGTAAATCAGATAGAGGAAAATACCTGATGTTCACTGAAAAAAAATGCAAAGAAACAGGATAATATTATATTAAATTGTGATAAATCATTTAAGAAAGGTTAAATTGGTAGAAAAATTCATTTGGGAACTGCCACAAAAGTAGCACTTGGTCTTTATGGGTTAAAGACGCATGCTAAAAGAGTGCATTTCCTGTGTGAAACCTGACTGTGTGGTCTTGTGGACGTCAGGTGTATGAGGTGGTGCCGTGCCTCAGTGACTGTGGACAGTACGTGTGGGTGGCAGAGCCCTGGAGCGTGTGGAAGGTCAGCAACGTGGACCTCAAGGACAACTGTGGAGAAGGCGTTCAGACCAGGAAAGTTCGGTAAGAAACACTCTGTCTCTCAGCTTGAGTTTCTTTGTGTCTTTCAAATGCTAAATGCTTTTTTGTTGAGGATGCTCTGAACACTGACGTCTATACAACAAAGAAAAAAAATCCTCTTTGTACATCTGTAAACCGAGGTATGTAGGAAAACAGTAACACTTGTGATACGTTTATTAGCCACGTTTCAGTCAAGCGTTCTTTGTATTTCATACATGAGATGTGCAAAGATTCAGTTTGTGTTTTGTGTTCTTTCCCGCTCCTTTTATGTTCTGGTTTTGAACGCAACACACCAGGTTCAAAGCTTTTCAAGTCTGTCAGTCACCTGTATAAACATTAAAATGCTATAGTCAGTCCTTCTGTTCACACTGGAGGTTAAAATATCCTGAGTGAAAGCACAGGGAGTAAACAGGTTTACTCTGAGTAAAAATAGATTCCAAAGTTGATCTTGAGCTGATATGTATCTTCGGGCATCTGATTTAGTGAGTAAAGTTTTTTGGTCACAAATATGTTGTTATTTTTCTTACACTGAAGCTCAGGAAGACACTTCATAAGGAAACAAAGACGGGATTCGTGTCTGTTTTCTGACTATTTAAGATGGCAGAAGCCATTTCTTAAAGTATAAGCACATACATTAATAAATGCTTGTGTTAATACGAGTGGAAATTGAGCGACAACATATTATATGGACCTGGTTATTATTGTAGGACAGACCTGAATAGTTGTGAACTTATCCTATAAAAAAAGGAAAGAACAGTTTTTAAATGATATGGAACAGAAATAACATATGAACTAGACATTGTTTTATTATTGTAGTGTGGGTATTAGGTTTATTGTGTTATCTCATCACATTCAAAGCAATTTTAAGTTTTAAAAAAGCTTGCAATATTTAAGTTAAGATCATTTTTAACTCTCATGAATACAGTTGAGTTTGAATGGAAATCCCTAAACTTGTACTTATGCAAATTTTCTCGAGCTTCAGAAGAAGGCAACTGAATTTCTCTTGGTTTATTTAATATGTTTCATAATATTTCATTTATTTCATCACTGTAATATCCACATTCTGTATGGTGGAGACAGATGATTTAAGGGAGGAATGAAGGACATAATTTACATTAAACTAAACATTAAAGGTCCATCCCTCCACCCGGGGGTGGGGGGTGTCAACTGCACCATCAACTATGTCACAGCCCTGAAATCCCTCCCTTAGCAATTTATATCTTTGAGTTTTAAAAAAATCCTTCAAAGATAGAACATATTAGTATCTTTATCTATATGCCTATACAGAATCTGGACTGTCATGGATAATCTTGAGCATTTTATTTGTGACCATTCTCATCGCTGCATGTTGCTAGAGTGTGAGTTTAGTCACCAGATTTCTGCATATGAGGTCGTGCGAATGAATCATACAGGCTTTTCACACCCGCTGTTACATATGAGTCACCTCATGCTAAATGTGCATATTGAACTGTAAGCTTTTTTTACTTGTACTGCACATACAGTATATAGATTCCTACATCCCAGTTGTCTTTACAAACCATGACCAAATTCTTATCTGTCTTTTTCACTGCATCTTCTTCTTTCCGCTTATGTAGACCATTAGCTGTGAAGGTTTGATGAAGAATGAAGGGAAATGAATGAATAGAGGAAAGAAATGTTGATCCAATACATCATTACACATTATACTTTGTGGATTTAGAGCAAACAAAAAACAAAATAAACAACAGGTTAAAGGCTTAACAGGTTGTGTCTTAAATCCATGTATTTCTCAGTTTTCTAGTTCTGCAGCACATAAACTCTGAAAAATCTGAAAAAGAAAGGAAAAAGACTGTCTTCCTTCTGTCTTATGAAATTCCACATCTACTTCCTGTTCATTTGTTAATGTTAAAAACATTTCCAAAGCACTGTAAGTCTCAGATTCATTGTAGTTATGAGTGTGTTACTGTCAGGAGTGTGTTTATACTTTTTTCTTATCAACATTTGAAACACATCCATTAATGGCTGACATAGGGCCTTAGTAAAGCAATAAATCCCACGAGGCTATGATGTACAGGGATTTCAGAGCAACCAAAGGGCGCCTGAGCTTTTCTGAAATACTCTAAATCACAGCCATACTGTATGTGCCTCATTACTATCATAAAACATTAACTGTATATAAGTTCAAGTAAAGTAATCTTTTATTGATAACACATAATGTTTCTTCTGCAATGTATTTCTGCAGGGACCTCTAACAGGATGGTTGTCAAGCGACACACAGATGCAGTGGAAAGCCTGCTTAAAAACCACAGTGATTATTAACATTTATGTGAATGTTGAAGTAGATTCCATGTTGGTTCAGGGCTGTGTGGCTCAGAAAATGTTTGTTTTAATTGCACGTAACCAGAAACAAGGATACTGCTCCAGATTCTTCTCTCGTAGCAGTCTGAGCGATAGTAACTCTGCACGGATGATTCACTTTTATGCCCTGTGACCGACATGATTTCTCTGCCTCTAGGCCAGCATCAGGTTTTGTGCAGTTCATGGCACACCCGCTCTGAAAACAACAAAAACAGACCACATAGAAGATTGAGTAATCATTGACTTTTCCAGCTCTTCATTAATGTCTGTGTCTGACTTTTATGTTCTTCCTCCATCTTGTCCATCTCTGTCCACTGCTCAACCATGCAGAACTCATGCAGTAAATAGCATCCACAACAAAATCACACATTTATTAGGTTTTGGAGCTGTAAAACACAGTGATGTCTGTTTGTGCAATATTTTACCACAGTTTTTCCTGTAGCTCTTCTGAGTCATAAACAGAACCTGGAACTCTCCATTTCATAATGAGAGTTTTAGATGATGGTGGACTTTGATAACTGTAAATTGTCCCAGAAACAGGCTAAAGGCCCATTCATGCTCACTTTGCATACGTAAATAGATACGTCTGTTTCAAACGGTGTCAAGTGTCACTGCCTTTCTACTAAAGGCTCATTTATGCTCTAGCTTAAACGACGCAGTCGTATACAGACATAGCGTTCTGTCCACTGGTTGCGCAGAAATATGAAGGCAGTGACGCTAGATAACGTTAGGAACAGACGTACCTATTTATGTACAGTACATAAAGCAAGCATAAATGAACCTTTAGATGCGTCTGTTGCGTTGGAGTGAGCGTTTGGCAATCAATTCATTAGAGGGCACTGCTCTTAATTAACATACTGGCCGAATACCACAAAGAAGAGAAAAGTTATTTGAAAAAAGAAGAAGAAGAAAGTCAATAATAAGAAACACGACAACTGAGGAGGTTTTACTGATGTGGATACTAATGTTGATATTGAGAAAGGCTGTTGTCATAAATATGTTTTTCCCTAACTTACACAGTCCCTCTTTGATAAGTTCTGCCATTTATTGGTATTATTCTCTTCAAATCTCAACACTACCTCCACGGGTTCCCGGTGGTACTGCTCCATATTCTCCGTTTGGGTTAGTTGCTCCCAGGGAACAGACATAACTACACACATAGTGAAAGCAGAAGATGAACACAGCACTCCATCCATCTACATATGTGTCTTTAACATAGAGCATGAATGGGCCTTTAATCTGACTTTAACGTTGGTGTCCAGGTGCATGCTGAACACCATAGATGGTCCGTCAGAGCAGGTGGAGGACTACCTGTGTGACCCAGAGGAGATGCCTTTAGGGGCCCGCAATAGCCGTCTGCCCTGCCCCGAGGACTGTGTGTTGTCAGACTGGGCAGCCTGGAGCCCATGTCCACTGGTAAGACCGGATAACTACTATGCATGTCAGTACACTACACCACTACTCCTGTATTCAATGGTTTATATTCACAGAAGCCATGAGGTCTCTTTTTAAAACACCTCTGTCATATATTTTTTTGAGGAGATGGTGGAGAGTAAAAAGTTCCATTTGTTCAAAGTGTTATCAGTCTGATGCAAGTCATACATCATGTGGTGCTCATCATCTGCTCTGGGCTAGACATCCAATTCAATAGAGAAAGAAATACTGACTGCTAGCTAATAGCCAAAAACTCCCCTTCCAACTGTTTCACTTTCATACCTCTGTCAAATCTCCTCCATCCTTGCAATATATTTTATTTTTGGCTGGCAGCTGACATGTAACGTCAAATCATATTTCTCTGCTGTTAAACTCAACTCCCACAGTCAGCCCAGTCTCCTCATGTCCAAAGATTTTGTTATTGTTGACTTAAACTGTAAGATTGTATAAGATGTTTTTATAGCATTAATTTGTTGTAGTGTTAAATATGTTTTTTTTGTTATTTTTTCCAGTATTATAGGCTGTAGCATAAATGTGTCCAACAATGTCACCCCATCACCTCTAAATGATTGAAATGCTTTAGATGAATTGATGGGATACATTTTATATTTTCAGCATTTCACTAATACTGTAAATGCAACTCATTATAATTATCCTCATTATTATATTAACCCTTTATAGGGCAGTCATAGAAATACTCTGAAATTCAACATCTCAACCTTGTGTGTTACCGTGTGTTATTGGAGGACATAACTTTATTACTTTTGTGAAATTTTTCAAAAAAAATTTATTGCTGTGTAGAAAATCAAGGTCAATGAAGTTACCATATTTGGTCCCTTACCTGTAAGTGGCAAAAAAAAGTAAAAAAAATACAAGATAAACACATGTAATGTGAAAGGAACATGTAATTTATAACATCAGACCAACATCAGTGCTGATCCAGACACATGTCAACATACACATTATCACTTTGAACATCATTACTTACATTAGTACCATTACTTCATGGTACCTAACAAAGCAGGTACACTCACTGTTCATGCAGAGGTGGACCTTACAGACCCTGTAGACCACATTGGACCTGAGATTGGTGACTCACTGTCCTCACTGGAACTGTTGCTACCACTGTCTTGTAATATATTCGGAAATTACCAAAAATAGTCACTTCCCCGATAAAGGGTTAAGATGCAGCAAAGTATTTACAGCTACAATAACAGCTTTAAAATCCAGCAGTTAGAATTGAAGTACATGGAGTGATTGTTACTGGCAGACTAGAGCAATGCAGGTAAATGCAACTTGTCATGATTTTGGTCTGAACAGAGCTTAACTTTAAGAATCATAAGGCTTCACTTTTAGAGTAAAATGTTCAAACAACAATAAAATTCCAACTATTCTGGCCTGCCTGTTTTTCCAAGACCAGAAATGTTGTGCAATTCTCTTCATGATATCAGTATAAAAACAGCTACTCTGACTTTAATTGAGTGCATGCATGTGTGGTGTGTGCACACAGCATGGTACACTGGAAAACAACATCTCCAGCTTATAAATATATTAATGATGTGTTTAGATCTCAGTTGAGACTGTCTGGGTTTTGACCTGTTTTTTGGTTAGAGTTGCAGTGATCCTTCTTTTCATGGAATACTACAAATTCCAGAGCTGCATGAGGAAAAACTGACAAAAAAAATTAAAAACAACCTTCCTCAAGGTTGTTTGCGCTTCATATGTTACAGTGTGTAGAGTGCAGAGTATATGAATAAGTCAGGATGGTCTCCTGTGCTCCTCAGCCTTGTAATGGGAACAAAACTCGGGAGAGGAGCGCTTATCCGATCCGCCAACCCGGAGAGGAGAAGGAGTGTCCTCCGACTAAAGAAACAGAGCCCTGCAAACTGAACAGCAACTGTTTCCACTACTCTTATAACATCACAGGTAAGAGCGGTCAAAGATGTGCAGCTGTCAGAGGCAGTACAAGTCAAATCTTCACGCTGTTTTGGCTGATGTTGCATGTCTTCTACAGACTGGAGCACCTGTCAGCTGAGTGACAGAGCAGTCTGTGGAAATGGCATCAAAACCCGTATGCTAGACTGTGTACGTAGTGATAGCAAATCTGTTGATCTGAAGTTCTGCAAAGAGGTGCGTCACCCATTCTTAAAAACCAAAAAAAAAAAAAAAACTGTTAGTGTTTGTTGAATTAAGCAAGACTAAATGAACTCCTCATTCTTTTGCAGTTGGGCCTGGAGAGGAAGTGGCCGATGAATGCGTCCTGTGTTGTGGAGTGTCCTGTTAACTGTCAGCTGTCTGAGTGGTCCCAGTGGTCTGACTGCACCCACACCTGTGGCCTGTCGGGTATGTCACAAACTGTTTAATGGGAATCTTGGAACTCTACCCCGAAAACACCCTGTAACGCTGTGGAGGTCTCATCTGTGCTTGTTGCCATTCAAGTAGTCATCTTTTATGCACCTTCAGAGTGCTGATTTGATGAGTTTTTTCATGGTGCTTTTGAAAAGTAAAACCAAAAATTCACAGTCCTAAGAACCCCTTTGATGAGCCACGGAGTCACGTCTAACAAATCTTAACGGTGACTGGTAATTATAGCTGTCAATCACACATTTTATTCAGACCACACAGGTAACTGAATATATGTGGAGTTGGAAAGTTTCAGTAGTGATGTTATTTATTTAGTGACACAATCTGCACATTTCCTCTCACAGGCAAATCACATGCCCAAATAAGACAATTTGTGATCTATTATTATCAGATCACCCAGCCCAAATCACTACTTTATCAAATTTCACAGCATGAACCAGTGGAGCTGTATATGTTACTCAATTATTCATTTGTCACAAAGTACTTAAAATACCTGCATTGGAGCAGCTTACACAAGCAAGGGTATTTTTGAATTATTCATTGAAGAAAGCTTAAGTAGGCCTAATTCCCCTGCACTACCACATGCACGAAAAGCGTGTTTCAGTCAAGAAGTACGCTGGATGATACCTGCTCCATTAGCTGTTGGTGGATCGGAGTCACGACGCTTCTATAGTAGTGGTTTCTTCTACAGAATGAACACATACTGCAGTTGTGGTACATACTGTGCTCTGACTAACTCAGTGAATTTCACAAAAATGGACAGACTAAAAAAAGGCTCCAGTTTGTGTTTCATGACAACCTGCTCTCTCTGTGTTATATATCTAGTAGATATTGGTATTGATTTCCATTCAGTGAAGTGCCATCATGGCTGCTTCACACAGGAGCGTTAATACCACATGACTTTGAAAGCGGGGAGTGTTTCTCCACTGCTGCAGGTCAGCAGTACTCAGCTTTCAACTGGGCGCTTAAAGAAAGTCAGCCTCTCTTACAGTAATGATGGAAACCAGAAACGCTTCATGATGTGAGAAGTGATGCGTTATAGCCCTAAACCAACTGAGAGAGGGATAATAATGTACTCGTATGTAATACCATAGGATCAGGTCATTGATTGACGGTCCATTACGAGTGTGTGCTCTGGGGTTTAGGGAGCACTCTGCTCTCCATGAGTCCTTGAAAAGATCAGCAGCCAGAAGCAACAAGAGCAAATAGAAGATATGACACCAATACAGGCATTAACTATTGTGGTAACCTTAATCTGTCCCCAGGCGAAAAAGATATTGTTCCTTGCATGGAGAAACAGCAGGTAGACCACAGGAAGAAGAGCAAGGGCCTCCTCGCTCTTCTTCCTGTGTTGCTTTTTCATCCCCGGTCTAGCTGTGAAGACACACTTCCCTGGAGGAGCTAATTTCTGTTCGTCAGCCAGGAATAGCAATGAGCAGGATTTGTTATTTCAAGCAAATGAACATACCTGGAAGCAGCAAGGTGCTGTTATCAATCAGGCAGTGTAAAAAAAAATACACAGCTCTTTTCCTGGGCATGTCCAACCTGTGCGCATAGATAATCATAGTATTGTGTGTTCTCCAGCCAAACACAGATAGTGACAGCTGGCACAGGCCTCCTTTTACCCAGCAGCCCTCTTTGCCACCCACCGCTCAGCCTCAAACTCTGCCATGACTGCCCGCAGGGACACCACTGAAGCATGAGAATTGGAAGGCAGGGTGACGACTGGCTTCTGGTGGCATAAGGAGTTAGCATCTTCTGCATGGCAACCAAAGTAATGTGACGAAGGCAAAGGTGAAATGTGATTAGAAACCAGATTAGCGTAGAGGGTTTTTTTTCTTTCTTTTTTTTTTTCTGGAAATTAATAGGTCAATTATACTTACACTGCATTACAGCATTTCTTTGGGTTTTCACTTGACCCCACCCTTATGTTTAACCCTGTAAAATATTCAACATTCTTTTGTATATTAACAGTGAATCACACAGTATCTGTACATGTATGGTTGTAATGACCTAAGGAGAATCATCTGCTCTGTAGTCTCTGTGACTTGAGTGAAGTGTTAAGACCCCCCTTAGAGACTTCACCATACACCATACACAGTTCTCGTCAGATTACCTCTGAAACATTCGCACAGCCAAAACCTGGAATTTGCTAGATGTGCAGAAGTGTGACACCAGATTTAGAAGTGGAAATGTATCTGATAACACATCTGCCACTTAACAGCTACATAACAACTTCCTGAAGTCTCAGCTGAAACCACAACACCGTTACTTTCTCATTTCAATCGACTTTCTCACCACATAATTGCACGTACTGTATGTAATTTCTGCCTTGAGGGTTTTTTGTATGAAAACAGAAACAAAAGGTGCAGCTGACGACGTGAGGTACTGTGGGATCATGGATGTTGTTTTCACCACTACCATCAGATGAGGCACTGATGTTAGTAAAAAAGATATTTGATTCCACAAAAAATTATTTATGTTTTTTTTAAATTGAACATTACTTGAAACATTTCATATAATGTAATATACTGGTCAACAAATCCTATACTAAATTAATTTATACTATACTAAACCCTAACATTATTCTAGTCTCTTTTTAAGAAATGTCAAATATTGGAATCACTTCCCCAAATGTCTATTATTCTTTTGAAGGATTTTAATTTCTAAGGTTCTGTGAATGCCTGTGTTCTGTTGAATGAATTATGGATGTCATGTATCTTGATGTTTGTATGTCGATGTGGTGTGGGTAAAAAAAGTGGAATTAACTCACTAGGGTGTTCAACATAGGAGGTCACTGAGTGAAGATAAAATGAATACACCTTCCTCACCCTCCCTGTTGGATTACAAGGACATTAAGAGTAAAATGAAAGCTCGCTCCTTCTGTGTTTTTAGATCCAATTACCTCTTCTACTACTATATAACTACAACTGTTTTTGATTGGATGCATATTAAGTAATGCCCCTTAATAAATGAATAATCAAAGTTGTTTTTACACTGAGCACAGATAGAGGTTCGTAGAAAAACTCAAAATGGTTTAATACGTAATAGAAAAGGATTACCACAGGGGTGTTGGATCAAGCTGCTTGATATGTCTTTAAATTGGTCAAGTTATTAAGGTATATTGTAGAATTGTCATTGGTGGCTGAATAAATCCTCTGTCCACAGTTCTCTGTTCACCCATCTAGCTACTGCGCGGCTCTCGGTATCTTACAGACGTGTATTTCTAATTTCTCTCAAAAATAGTTTGAGAGTTAATGCATTTTTGATGAATCTCGATACTATCGTCAAGTGGTTTCAACAAATCCAGTACAATGTTCCTCCCTTACTATTAAAATTCCTGCCATTCCACTGCCATTGTTCATGCTCAACACTTCCTGCATGGATATTTTACATTAAAAGCCTTCTTACAGGCCAAAGGGCACAAATTAAGATAAATTCAGACAAGTAGGCAACCAACTGACTCTGACTACCAGAAGTTACTGCTCCGGTTCAAGACAGCGTTATCTGTATCTTGAAATCAGCTTTTGAATAATCTGGTCTTAAAATGGATTGGATTTAGTGCTTGGTTGTAGGCTGTTGAAAATAACACCCTCCCTTCTCATAATATGGGTTAAAATTGCAATAATACAGTGAATTGGTTATTAGAATTGCCTAAACTTCCCCAATTGAAAACTGTACTATTGTATGTAAAAAAATAAATAAATAAAAAAAAAGACTAAGAACAGTCTTTTTCCATTTGTAACCTTTTTAAAACTCAATATGTTTGACAGTAACGCATTAATCTCTTCACAAATTGAACAAGCGGAGGGAGGATAGTGTGGCATTAAAGTGCTGTCAGAATCAAAGAAAGAGGTATCAAGGTGAAAAACCACAGCTCCATGTGCTATTTCAGTCACAGCTCTGAAATTCATCACACCATACTGCACTATGAAAACATAACTCTGTATTTCTCTTTCATTATGAACAGCAGCCGTTCTGTTTTTCACACAGAGGCCTGGAAATACAGTATATTTCTGCAATGTTCTCTATACCTTATAATAGCAACATTATGTGGTAATTATACCTCTGTTTCTGTGTTTCTGAGATTGTGCAGACTGTAGTACGTGTTGAGAAAAATGAGCATAAATGGGTTACGAACATTTCACTTCTGAGTATTCTGATACCCATCACAGAAGCACAAGTCTATTTATGGATTCAGGTATTTGTACAATATGTATATTAAGAGAACGAGGGGTCCGTTGGGATTGTATGTGCACTGGGTAAAGATATTGTGGTTTTTGCATGAGCCCCGTTGTTTCACACTCACAAAGTACTGTAGGAGATCCCTCTGTGGTTCATGCACCATGCTTAGTTTACTTGAAGATGAACTGGCAGCTGGTGAATGCGGCAGCTGGAGAAGCATCACCCTGGGATTATGTCCCGGTTGTATTCAACACTAAGACTGGTGCTGGGAGAAAGAAAACTGGAGAGTATATCAATTAATTCTACATGTGTTTAAAACTGGGAATTGAAAGTCTCTCTGGGCTTTTTGAGTTAAAACTGTCGTAAGAATCAGACATTAAATTGGCTAAATTAAGGCCACTGTGCTGTGGGTGATCTTAGAATACAAGTTAATGCTGACTTGCTGCAGAGTATGTATTTCAAATGTACAATGAGCCATGAGAAGGGTAATATCGCTGATTGTGGTATTTGTTTGTGGTGGTTTGTTGGGCAAAAACCACATGCATTTTCCTCTGAGACTGCGACTAATTGAAAGTTTTCTCACATCCTTCCCCTGGGGCTCTTTGTTAAAATGCAGAGTGAATTTGTTCAAGGGCCCCTCTTCCCTCCTTCCCACACACATATCCTCCAACCTTAGACAGCCATTTATTCATTTTAACACAACAAGGGATTATGAATATTCAAAGTGGCTACAGGGAGTGTGATGAAGCCCTAAAATTGCAGTGTATATTATGTCAGCTGACATAGAACAGAACAAAGTGTTCCCTAAACTACAAACAAACAAGAAATCCTGGAATGTTAGGTGACACATTTTTAAAAGTAATATAGAATTGGTACACAGATAAGAGATTTCCACTAGAAATCAATATTAATTAACTTTATATTGTTCTCATATTTGAAAGGTTACCAATTTACCAAGCACCGGGTGTGCATGATGCTCTTTCCATTAACATCCAGGTTAATCAGGGGCATAATAACAAAAACAGGTACCTATCTAACTACAAAGCCGCTGTCTTTATCATAAATACTCTCACAGACATGTATTTCTAATTTCTCTCAAAAATAGCACCTCATATTTTAACATTTCAGTACTATAGTGGCATTAAGACTTTCCTGTTTTCATTTACATATTAATTTATTTTTGATGAATCTCAATACTATCTTCAAGTGGTTTTAATACATTCACTATAATGCTCCTCCCTTTCTATTAAAACTGCTGCTATTGCTTAATCTCAACACTTTCTGCAGAGGTATTTCACATTAAAAACCATCTTACAGGTCAAAGGGCACAAACTAAGATAAATTCAGACAAGTAACCAACTGACTCCGACTATACGGGAAGTTACTGCCACAGTTCAAGACAGTTTTTTCTGTATCTAGAAATCAGCTTTAAAACAGTGTGGCCTTAAAATGGATTGGATTTAGCACTTGGTTGTAGGCTGTTGAAAAGAATACATTTGAACCCTGCTGTGCTTCATCCAAGGTGTGGGTCTGGGTATAAAGGCATTAGAGTTGCATGAGAAAAAATATGAGTCAGAAATATATTGACGCCATCATAAAAAGCCTTCAGCAAATGCCAACCATCACTCAATATGTTCTGTGTTTGCATCAGGAGCAGCAACAAAGTACAACCCTAGTGCAACAAGGTGTGAAGTAGGTCTTGAATTACATTAGTGACATTATTAAAAAATCTTGAATTTAAGTTGTATACACTTACATAAACCTCTGTTAGATGTAGATGTACTGAAATGTGTTGCTTTTGGGCACAGTAATGCTCTGTAATGTTTTCCATTAATAGTGTTACAGAGCTGAGTGTTACTGTTGTACTTATCATACTGCACATACATTATACTCTTAGCATGAATAGCACAAAGGTGATTCTTCAAAATGTTGAACCTTTACTGGATAAATATAACAATCCTTTTTTTTGCTTTTTTTTTTTAATAAATCTTTGAATTATATAAGCTGTCAGTGTAATTCCAATCTCCATGTTGTTGATGTAGCCTGTAAGGGCGGATCACGAATACAGTTGTCGACCCTTACAGACCTTGTCCATTACTTAAGTAGAAGCTTTGATTTGAGAATAGCTGAGTCCAGACAGATGCTCCAAGGTCACTTCGACAGACAGTCAGGTTTGAGCTGCTGGAAATGTATGGACAAACACTGGTCTGTCTCCCCGATGTGAGCATCTCTTGGACGCATGGAGAGGTCAGAAATCAGCGCTCCACTCAACATCCTCATGAATAAATGATTAATATTTCTCTTCTTCTTTGCATTTCTGCAGGCAAGCTGTGGAGGAGGCGCACAGTGATCCAGGCTCCCCAGGGCGACGGGAGGCCGTGTCCGTCCCAGATGGAGCAGTGGAAGCCCTGCCTAGTGAAGCCATGCTACAGCTGGAGATACAGCGCCTGGTCTGAGTGCAAGTCAGAGGTCAGTCTGCCTTCATCCTCCCGTCAACCGGCCGCACAATATTATCTGAGCAGCTTCCCCGAATTGTGGCCAACAGGGCTCAGACGCGCAGTAGCTACTACCTTCGCATGATCAAAAACAGTGAGGAGGAAGGATTTTATAATAAGGCAGGGTATATATCAGCAGAGTAGAGCTGGCCTGAATGTTTTTAAGGTCTCTGGTGAGTTACCAGGCATTTACAGCATATTCAGTGTAGGGCTACAGCTATCGATTATTTTTGTAATTGATTAATCTGTCAATTATTTTCTTCGATTCGATTAAATGATTATTTGTGTAATCAAAAAAATTGTAAAAATGTGAAAAAGACATGTCTGAAAATGACCACCAGCTTGTCCTTTTTTCCAGAACTAGCTGAAACAACAACCACAAAAAGTAAAAAAAAAAAAAAATCTATATAGAAATAACAACAGTGTAACAGTATATAAAAATAATAATAACATGACATCCACAAACAATATGTGCACTGCAGTCTTCAACAAATTTGTACCCAACTTAATAATATCTAAAGATGAGACTAACATAAAACTTTGTGTTGACCCTGGCGTCATGTGCGTCACAATAAGTGTCCGTGTGAAACACAACAGTGGAACCAATGTTTAGCAGCAGTGAAATTAAGGAGACAAAGCCTTGATTCAGGAAAATTTAATCAAATAATTTCTATAATCTGTTTGAGTAGATTAATCGATTAATTGTTTCAGCTCGAGTTCAAAGCTTTACAGTTCTATAAACATAAAGTTTTCACAGCATAAGTCCTGCTGAGAGAGTTGGACAAAATGTAGACTTTTACACTCTTACCTTTGATTATTCACAGGCTTGTATTCTTCCTGGTGCTGTAGTGCATTCATTCCATTCACTCCCATGTCCTCCTCGTTCCTTCAACAACCCAACATAGGTGTACACATTTAAATACCTTATAACCTGGTACAGATGATAAAACACAGCAAGATAATATGGCTGAATGAGCATTGGAGTTTCCATAACGTTGTCTCTAACATGGCACTTGAGATCCAGACTGTAGGTCAGACATTAAATGTGATCTGAACGTGTGTCTGACATTATGACATTACAGCCTTAGAAAATATTAAGCAGGTTACAGTGAATAAACCAAGCACTTTTCCTATCTTAAAGGTAGTGTGTGACATTTAATAGAAGTGAATGTTTGATTATTATAATTTAAAACTCAATGTAAACCCATGAACTATAAATGTATTTATTTATTCTATAAAATCAACATAGAAATAGTTTTTAAAAAAATACTGTGCTTCATCACATTTATTTAATTTTATTTTTTTTATTTTATGTAGAACTTCAATAAAGCAAATCCACAGCTCTGTTGCATTAGCTGTTAAAAACGTAAGAACCAGTCACATCTGACCATCCCTCCAGCTGATGAGCCTGAATCACTTGTCAATATAGTAGCAGCTAATGAACCAATCACAGCTATGAAGAGAAACAGTCACGCACTGCAGACATCCATCCTGGCAATTCATTGTAGCATTGCTGTACTGTACACAGATACATATCAGCCCAACCAAGTATTACTGTTTTTAATTAGCCTACATTATGCAGCCAGAGTACTCGAAGACACTCAGCTCCTTATCAGTTGGCCTGCTCTCTGAGTCTTAATGCAGCAGAGGTTACATTAAAGTCACCAGTTTGCCTTAAGGCTCTATCACTACTGTGTCGACACTGAAAACGTTTTAGCTGGGTGACTGTCATGTGATACATAGACACGCAACTGCTGCTAACATGATGCTCTCACACTGTCACATCACCAAAATAAACCTCAGGCCTGCTAAGACAACATCAGAAACCCCTCCTTCATAGTGTCACAGTCTTACATCAATTGCTACTGAGTTACTGAGAATTTAACAGAGTCTCACAGCAGCCAATGAGAAGCAGCAGCATCAAAGTGACAGGGAAGTGGTGTGACTTTATGCATGTGGCACAGCAGCAGAATGCTCATTTATTTTGTGTATCCCAGATGAAGCAACAGAGTTAGAACCCACAAAAAAACAGGATGGAACAGGAGACAAAAAAACAAAAAACATATGGGCTTTAATAGTCATTTACGGTCTTTACTCTTCATTTAAAATAGATGAATGAATATTAAAAATGTAATGAAGTAAGTTCAGTTGATTAAATTTGCCCTGAATGCGGTATTAGAGAAAATCATTATTATTAGAGAGCATTAGCAAATATAAGAGTCAAAGAAATGCTGATAATACCAAGCACACACTTAAGTACAATATGACTCTATATCTAGATATTCAGTCTTCTTTTTTTCTGTTTTTTGAAGATGGTGACTATCACATGAAATAGTTTCTCTCTGTCTTTTACCTCTACCCTCCTTGGCAACTTGCCCTGGTCAAAAACTCCACATTGTTGACATGCTGCTGGACTTCAGAGGAAATAAATGTCCTCACTTCAGTCATGATGCACTTAAAACTATATCTCTATTTTTGTCACGCAGGGGGCGAGGTGTGGGGAAGGCCTGCGCTTCAGGAATGTGTCATGCTTTGTGTCGGACGGCTCGGGTCAGCAGGACAGCAGCTTGGTGGACGATGAGCTGTGTGGAGATGTGGAGCCTTCAGTGGACGGAGATACAAACATTATTCTGCAGGAGTCCTGCACTGTGCCCTGTCCAGGTACAGTAACACATACAGTGTCTTGAAACAGTATCCATGTACTGTTTATGTCTATGTCTAGTCTTGGAGGAATGACTGAATAGATTTTTTTGTTTGTTTTGATAGGAGGAAGCCAAAAATAGATCAGTTTCCAGCAAAATGTTTAAGATTGATGACTAATGCACCCTTACTGATATCTGTGTAAAAATAACTACAGTGTGGAATTTTGATCAGATGGACAATGAGTCACTAGAATAACGTCATTTAATCAAACAAAAAACAAAAAGAATTGGAAAAAATGCACTAAGATATTGAAAGCTTTGCCTTCTCTCATCTCATCAGATAAGGTAACACATTAAAAATACATATTAAGTATTGAATATGTACTTATAAACATACATATTAACATGTAGAACTACTTAATACTCTCTAGAAGTGACTATGTTTACATGCCCACTACTGTATCATTTTTCCCTAATTCAACAAAATATGATATTCTGAATAAACTGAATAAGCTTATATAACCAATGGAAATAAATATCCCTCTAATATCCCTGTTCACGATCAGCCATGCATTCTTCATTACAGATAGTGGTTTTTTTTTAAAGTTTCCCATTGGTGGCAGACTTTCCATTGTTGTTCCTTTAGACACATCTTCTGGAAAAGGTTGGCTTTTGATATTTGCTCATACCCGTAAACCTGTTGATATCCCCTGTTATAATGTTTAACAGCAGTCCTGCTTCTCATTTCCACTAGACATGTAGACTTTTCTTTGAAGTTTCTTTAACCTCATTCCTTCAGGCAGGAGCTACAGAAGCATAAAAAGTCGGACAAACAGGCTAAAAAACAGTTTTTATCCTTGGGCAATCAACTGCTAAATGCCTAAATGGGGCCGTCCTCAGTCTATACTCTCCCTAATCCTGTGCAATATAAGTATTTGTGTGCTAACTGTCTGAATTGTGGATTTCATAGAATGTTTTATTGACTCGCAGATTTTATTGAATGTTTTATTTATTTATTTATTGCTTTTCTTCCTTTTATTATATATCTTGTATCAACATTTTTATCTTTGCACTGATGAGGGTAACCGTTACAAAGTTTGGTTTTATTGCTATTGTACAATGGCATCAAACCTATTTTATTCTATTCTATTCTATTCTATTCTATTCTATTCTATCCATCTCATCTCTCTCAGACATGATTATTGTCTTTACCTCAACTGACCAAAAACAGGGACTGCATGTTCCAACCTAAAGTAAAATGCAGAAATTAATTATTTCTGAATGTACTGTATGCCAGTCAAAAAAACCCCCCAAAAAATCTCATAAAACAGGAATAACATTGCCATATCCAAGATGTCTGTATTGATTTGGAAATAGGCCTAATTAAGAGTATGCATGTAGATGAGATTGCTGTTGACATGATCCTTGTCAAATTCAGAATATTAGTATGTGTGTAAATGTACCCCATGAGCATTAATTAGATGATTACTAAGGAAAACTGTTACTACTAGACTTGTAGAATATAGTCATGCAAAGTAAGTCATTAATAGGTGCTTTATAATGACCCGACATGGGCCTCATTATGTCATGAGGCTGAGTTCAGAGGGCTTTCATCCTCATCCTCCAGGGTCAGTGTGTGTGTATGCTTTGATATTAGGTGTTACAAAAGACATGATTCCACTGGTCAAACACCCAGTTCTGACAGTGCAGAGATGTAGAATGATGTAGTAAGCTTTAACTGATGTTAACGCAGCAGCTTTTACTGCAGCATAATTTGATGCTGACTCAGGAAAAGAAACTGTGACTTTGCAGTTTTATGTGTGTCTTGTGTTTTTTGTGCGATAGCCCATAATTAAGGTAATTGGCTTAGCGGGGATCACAAGGTTAAAAGAGACTCCTAGCTTGCGGCTCGATGATTCAGGCCTTCTTTATTATAACAAAACCAGACGGAGACGTTCAATTTTGCACCTCTGTACGTAATTGCCTGACCTTATTTTTGGTTGATGGTTAGCTTCCTGGTTAATTAGATGTTCAAAAATGTGCTCACGTCAGCCGTGCCATTACAAAGGGAGCCGCCTGACCCATATAATAGAAAACGTTCTCTGTGCTGAAGATACCGTGCTTCTGGGGAGATGATAGTAATGAAAAATGGATCAGGCATGTGGTGGAAAGATATCTTCGAGAGAAGGTTTCATTTAGATTGCACTTCAGCGTCTTATTGACCTTTGTACACTTGCACAATCTTCCACTGGCAAAGAGTGAAGGTGGCATTTTGAAGAAATATACCTGACTAAAAAAATCTCATATCCGCTATGACAGCTTAGGGAGAGTAGATGCATTCTAAAGAGCAAATGTGATTCATTTTTTACATCTGTTTTTAATGCACTGAACCTCTGGAGTTCATAATGATGCTCTGTTTTCTAGTTCATCAAATGCTTTAGCCGTGAATCATCAGACCCAAGGCCAAATAACAATAGGCTCTTTAAAGAATGAATTAACATTCACCAAAGTGACTAAACTATCAGTGACAATAGACACATATTCTTGACTAAAAGACAAAAGGTTAATGCTCTCAGCACTTTGATTATTGATTCTTAGTATTCAAAGAGGTATTGATATTTGGCAATAAAAATAGTCTGTACAGAAGAAAAAGCAAAGTATAATATACATGCCAGAACTAAGTGAGCACCAAATGTAAATGTTCTAATATTGGACTCCTTTGGGTTCCTGTTTCCTAAATTTTAATCGTATATTTCCCATTCATTACAGATACATTGATATTTTACGTTTACATTTAAGTTATGGGTGCAAAAAAGGGGCTAACACATAATGTAAAATTTTCTCTTTCCATTAATCTGACAAATATTTTTAATATCTTAACGTCCTTAATCTTTAACTGATGTTATCTACTTGTTTTGTCTTGTCTAACTGGTCCTGTCTTGACACTGAAACACTTTGACATCAGAGGTCAGACAAGCGGTCGGTTTAGGCGACAAAAGCGTTTTGGTGAACATTATAGATTTATGTGCACACGTGGTTACATGAAGTTTCAGTTGGAGTGTGTGGTGTGCTTGGAGCTGGATGTCTGTTCACATTAGCTGAATACACTTCTAAGTTAACAGGGTTGTAGCGGTGGAGATAAGTGACACATTGAAGAACTTGAGAGCAGTCGTTAGGATTTGAATGGAGAATCTAACCTTAAACTTCTACATACAAATCTGTATGTTGTGGTGGTTATTGGTATATGCAACGAGACTGTCATTAGATTTAGTAATGGGATTTAATGGAAAAGCCTCCAGCACAAAACAGACTAACATAAACTTCAAGTATGTACATAGACCTGATATAGGTGTGTTTGTGTATGAAATGGCATATAAATAAACCTCACTTTGGTTTAATATTATACCTACTGTTTTAATAAGCCAAGCCCTTGTATTTTTTTGAAACTAAGTGTTGTTGGTGCATAAAATGAGTACATATTTTAGGGAACACCATTAGAGATTCTGGCGGAAAACTAAAGAAATATATAGTCAGTATTCATTTCACTCATATGTTCTGTTTAATTTGTTTGTGACTTACTAGATATAATTAACAAGACTACTCTTATATTTTGATAGAAAACCTAAACTGACTGACATCCAATTTCATTGTACAACTGGTGTAATGACAATAAAGTCTCTTCTATTCTATTCTATAACACTTACTGCTGATATACTCTCAAATTAGCGCTACATAAAAGTAAGAAACAGAAATGTAAACTAGTCTTCAAAGATTTCTACAAACTGATGATTCTAAAAAGATAAGTCAACCCTGTTGCCAGATTATATTTCTATTAACAGCTTTTTAAAAGAGTTCATCCCTTTTAATTAAGTACAGAAAAGGTTATCAGGACCAAAGCACAGTCCTTTTCATGGAACATTTATACACTCAGGTATATTCTCAGTGTTGATGGAGCTTTGTTTATCTCAGTTATAACGAGAACCAGGCATATGATACAGTAAGGGGTTTTGTTTAACAACGGGTTTCAGGGGTTTGTTTTATGTTTTACAATGAAACCTCCCTCTGATCTAAAGTGCTTGTTCATCTGAATGTATTATATCTTCCAACCTTAATTGTTAACTTATATTCTAAGACACTTTACATCCCCCAGTCGGTTGAGCTCATTTTTTGTGAAACAGATATACTGCTTTCATGCACATATTCATTTTTAGATGTTTTCAGATCTTTCACAGTTAGAGTCTTCTACATCTGTCTGTTCTGTGTTTTGTAGGAGAGTGCTACCTGACAGACTGGACAGTGTGGAGTCCGTGCCAGCTCAGCTGTGTGAGCGGAGATGACCTGGGTTTTGGGTCCGTTCAGGTCCGGTCCAGAGCTGTGGTGGCCCAGGACCCAGAGAATCTGCTGCAGTGTCCAGAACAGGAGCTGGAGGCTCGGCCATGTACAGGTCAGTCTGACATGTAAAATCATTCATAGACATTAGTGCTTTACCTTGATCTGTCTGCACAGGTAATTCGATTTCTATTCACATTTTCCTCTTCATATTTGGTATCATTATCTGCACAGAGGGCCAGTGTTTTGAATATAAGTGGAGGACTGGACCCTGGAGAGGCTCATCTCGCCAAGTCTGGTGTCAGCGCTCAGATGGACTGAATGTCACAGGTTGGTTTCACATCATATACAGTACTCTGCAAGGTCCTAGGCCAGCATTAGGTTTGTTGGTTTAGTGAAATTCTAATGTTCACACATATGCATTTCTTAGTCTCTGTCCGACTGTTTGATCCAATCTGATATATGTGAATTATGTACAGCAATAAAAACTAAAGTTTCAGGGAAAAAAATAGCTTCCATAAACCAAAAAGGTCCCTTTGTACTTAACAAGTCTTTAATTCTTTTGTTTAGACAATATGAGATTAATTTCATTAATTTTCTAAAGTTTTGTACCAGGTTTCATTCAACACATGTCAGATGTTTCTGTTTGTGTTGCTTCTTTTCGTGGGTTCAGGTGTCACAATAAATAGTGACTTTAACCTTTAGAACCTATGTAGTTCAGTTTTTTCATATGTGTGTCTTATAAGACTGTGCATAGATTCCCTGTATTTCCTTGTTGTATCTGAAGAAAAGAGAATGACAAGTAAATATGCATGCTCAATTCAACCCTGCAAAAACAACAAAGCGAAAGGTGGCTTAAGACTTTTGCACAGTACTGTAGTTACATTAATTTCTAAACACCCACTAAGACTTAGCCTTGCACCATCAACAGCTGCTGTACAGTAATCAAAGTCTTTTCTCGGCACAACAGGACCAGTGTTCTCTTGATTATCTTAAGGACCAGTGTTTTCTTAATTGTCTTAATCAATGATATTGCCATGTATCACTTTTTCAAGGCCATGCATTATAATAGTGATCCTCATGGTATGGCTATATAGAATAGCTTTATTGTCATTACACCAGTTGTGCAACACAATTGCAGGTGGTCTCAACCAGCGATAGTGCACTTACATCTAAATAACAACACAATAATATACAGACATAACTTAAAAAAGTATAAAATATAAAAGTGTGAAATTGAAAACTATGTGCAAATTAGAGATATACTGTATGAAAATATTGGCTATGTTTCTACACCTTAGAACGTTGAGGCCACAAAATCTTTCTTTGTAGTCATAATATGAGTGTGACCCCCTGTCTGCTGGTCCATTTAGTCCATGTGACACCCCTGCCCTCTTTCCCTACATTTCCTCCCGCTCATCTCTGATGCCACCTTTATTAACCTGTGAGTTTCTAGTATTTTCATTGTGATGTGTATGCACCACACATGGCCTATTGAGCTCTATGACAGTATGATACACAATGTGGATAAAGTGACTTAAAACTCTCCTCTGGCATGTCAGAAACCCTGATAGCTTTCCAGGGGCTTCTTGACAGCAGGTTCCTGGATACTGTAAAGCAAATGAAGCTTTAATCCATTCACACAGTCAGAGTTTAATGCCATTGTCTATCAAACGTCAGGGCTGAGCTCAGTGCCAGCAGCATTGTTCTCCAGTTCTACAAAGCATTGTTTATAAGCTGGGATAGCGTTTCATGAATGGGCCCATGGATGATTGAATCCCATTCATCAGAGCATCTGCGTTTATTTTATTTACAGCTCCAGCCTTTTTACAAGCCTGAAGCTGTGTTATAGTTCCAGGTTAGCACTCATGTTTTTGTTTAAGTGAATGTCAGTGCACCCAGTGCTCCAGATGGTGCTGTCTATCCCTACTGGCTCAGATTGGCACAGTGCGTCTCATTCCTCCTTGTAAATGTTTCCTCATAAGCTGTGTCATTCCCCTCATGAATATTCATTTGGAGCTCTCTGCCTGAACACACCACCTAATAAATATTCAAAAAGCTCTGATAGATTACCGTGTTTTTGCAGACATGTGTTTTTCTGCGACTGTCTGCCGGTTGGATCAGTGTCAGTTGTACTGTCTGTCTACATTATCCAGCTTATTTTATCCTCAGTGGGAATACACACTTCTTATCCTGCATAGTCTACAGTTCAGCAAAACCTCCAGTGAACCTGATTACCAAGCAACTCGGTGACAAATCTCCCACTCTTACAGAACAAATTATGAAAAAATAGTAAGTCCCTGTTTGTAAGATTTATTACAGCGTCCTCCATTTCAATACATGGAGTCTAGTGGTTAAATACTCTTGAATACTTTTAATAACATAAAGCAGTATCTAATTATTATAACTAAAGAGTTAACGTACTGTAGGTAGGTAATGGCACATTGTAAGCAACCAAACCTAAACTAGAAAACAGCCTTTTAGGACCTTAAAATGAATGATTTTTTGTAACAGTAGAGTTTTTTTGCAATCTAACACTTCTTCAGTTCTTATAAGACAGTATTTTATATAACATATATATCTGTGCAGGGCATGGAAAGGAGGTGAACACTCATAAATACATTTCACTTTCTGCAGTGCTGAATAGCTTTAAGTTACACAGAGCTATCTAATAACCTATAGGAGGGTTACGTCAATATCAAAGTGGACAGTGCATCACTGTTATGGAAAAATAATATATGTATATATGGATTTAGTGTATAGAATAAACAGTGGGTGGCTTCATATTGATTCTTTGATGGGTGTTTTATCATTCATATGAGCAGTGGAGGACTGGAGGTTTTTTAGATGCATCCACACTCCTGAGAAGGTCAGTCGTCTGGTCAGTCTCTATTACGGTTAAATGTGATACGTCAGGAATGTCTTGACAGAATGTCTTCAGATTTGCCCTCAAGGGTGAACTGATGGGATTATTTTGGGGAAAAGTCAAGGACACCATGTGATCACAAAACACATTTTATGGCCATAATTGCAACTAATTGACAGTTCAACATGAACAAAGTGTGATGCACAGAGAGTGGGAGTATCTGGTTGAAACTATGCTTGTTGATGTAGTTTTTTGGGTAAAGGACACAATGTAATGCCAGACCCTTTATCTCTCAATAGACTATAGTATAATGTAGCTGTATAAATTGCAGAGTTTTAGGTTTAATGCAAAATATCACCACATAAGGACAAAAAGAAATAAAACACCATGGTTATTAACTGCCTTCTGAATGCATACACTAAGCCCTCATGCAGTCTGTCTGCCAAAACAGGAATCTAAACAAGTGCTTGACTCAGTCTGGGGATTTCAGTGGAATTTTTAGTGCCTTTCAGACTGGCTAATTATCAAATTATTCCAGCATCCTTGTAATGAGCTGAATTTTAGTGTTGTTTTCAGAAATACAGTGAGAAAGAGGGGTGTATCTGCTGTTAGTCTCAGAGCCTCCAGCTTGACAAATGCAGCTCTGAATCTGGGCCACTTCTGTTCCTGTTTACAGATTTTCTCTCCTAGGCTGTGATATTGTTACTGAGTGGATAGCAGCTCGAGATTCTCATGTCTTACAACCAGCTGGCGAACCCCTGATGTTTGAGTTTGACCTTTTGACTCGTGCTCTGCAGGTGGATGCCCCATGACCGCCAAGCCGATGGCAGACCGATCCTGTGACCCGCCCTGCACCAAACCACGTTCCCTGTGCACAGAGGTGAGTGACCGCAGATACTGCATACGTCCAGTGTTCGTTTTCAACTGCACTACGCTGATGCGGTTTTAAATTAAGCTCTGTAAGTAGTATGAATGTAAGTAGAAACATAAGAGCATGTCTACTTAGAATAGAATAGAATAGAATAGGCTTTATTGTCATTACACCAGTTGTGCAATGAAATTGCAGGTGGTCTCTACCAGCGACAGTGCTCTAACTAACAACACAATAAAATACAGACATATCATTAAAAAAGTATGAAATATAAAAAGTGTGTGAAAATATATGCAAATTAGAGATATGCAGTGTGAAAGGTTAAGCTTTTAAAAATATAAAAATAGTATAAAAATGTGCAAATGTAGTAGTAATGTAAACAATCCAAACACACACGTAACAGTGTCACAGTATAAACAGTGCAAATATAACAGTGTAGACAATGTAGCAGCATATGTCAGCAGACATTAGAGTCACTGGTCACAGGTTTCTTTTTATCCACAAGGTAAAGCCATTACTCTGTTTTTTAAAAAGAGAAATCGAGAAAAGGAAGAGGATATAGTGAAGTCTTGATAAAACCAAACTGAATACAAACTAAGTGAGCTGTTAGTCTTGCAAGCCCACACATTTGTCACTAATCTACAAAAGCAGAGGGGTTGCTGACCTGCCTACTGGCTGAACACTGCTGCTGTGTTTAAACATACATTAGATCCATTCAGTACCAGTTAAATGGAAACTTATAAAGAAAAGGAAATCACATTTAACTCTTCAGTCTTGTTGGATTATTTCTGAATATCTCCAGGTATTCTTTAACATATTCTTGTTCTTAGTGGTGTCAACTAAATTGTATCTCTTTTCATCTTTGGTGCTTCCTTTTTCTTTATTTGGTGCATCTTGTGTATTTTTAGCTTTTAAGGCTTCCCTTGTTGCCTCTTGGGATATCTTACATTTTGTGGGTGTCTAACTCTTTGCCTGTATTTTGGCATCGTCTCTTAGTTGTATATTAGTAGTAAAATAATATGTCAGAACCATCTTCCCCCATGCGCTTCTTTCTTTCTACACACACCCTTCAATGATAAATTAGTTGCCAACAATGATGTATCAGCCCTTCAGATGAGAATAAACAGGTTTTGGATTGAATAGCTAATTAGCCACCGGGGAGATTTAATAAAGATACTGATAAGTGTTGGCATGCCACCACTAGCTTTAGTTACCCCATGTTAGTACGACTGCTGCAAAACAAAATGTACATCATTTAACACAAAGTCAGACTAAAATGTGTGAGGAACAATTCATGAGGTCTTGAAGCGCTGTGCAGACCTCAAATATTGTTGTGAGATAGAACTAACTCCAGGTGGATAGCATTGTTTCAGTCCATACTGCAGAAATGAAACTAGCCCATCTGGCGGACGACGGAACAAAGAGAAGAGAAAAGAGAAGAATTGAGAGGGAAAAATACAGTAATTTAAGTGATTTGGTGTTCCCACCTGTAGTTAATCTGTTCCCATTATCCTGTCTGAAAACACCTGGACCACGACACTGCAGAAAACAGCTGCTAATGTTTTTCGCAAACACACAGCAAGCAAAGCATCAAAAGAAGGTATTTTGGCTAGGGTGATGAAATCTTATGAATTATGTTTAGAAATTGAAGATAAAGGGTGTCTAAAAAATGGAACTCTTTCTGAGAAACATCCCAGCACGCATGGTAAAGAAGGTGTGGGTCTCAGGTGTTTTCTGTGAAAACAGTAGATACAGTATTTCAGTCACTTCTGTCTCGGAGGGGGCAGCAAAATGCAAAACCCCCTCCTTTTTGCATCTACGCAGGCTAGTGAGTCCCAATATTAGGATTTAGTACACAATTTCAGAACTGGTGTTTGGTCATCCTGCCAAGTATATTTTGCTTGACTGTTGATCAGAGCATCTATGAACTGATTCACCCAAACCACTGTGGTGTAGCAGCTTAATGGGTTGGCTAACATTATAGTATTTTCAGCCCCCAGTCAAAAGAAAAATCGAATGCTCCACTAACTGGGCTTCAATAGCTGTGTATAGCTGCAAAATGGATCATTCACTAAAGAGATCTCATCATTCCTTAATTAGCATGGATGGATGGATGGATGGATGGATGGATGGATGGATGGATGGATGGATGGATGGATGGATGGATGGATAGATGGA
>JAPQRQ010000003.1:11675866-11690745 GCA_037367365.1 Apogon talboti
CCCCTCACTCAACCCCCCCACTCCCTAGAGCTAGAGTCTCCTCGCTTGTGTTGTAGGCGCGCGTTATAAAGCGCAAAGCCCCGCCGTTCCCTTCAGATCGAAGTGCTCCGACCGCTGTGCGCGCCAGCTGTCAGACAATCAGGACCTGAACCTGCTCACAGCTATGACCCTGCTGCACACCCTGCGTGGATTAACCCTCAAGTAACCGCTGTTGGCCGCTCCTACCCCCCCTCTCATTCCAACACCATCATCACCCGCAGCAGCAGCACCAGCAGCAGCAGCATCATCCACCTCACCGGCACCTCCGTCCTGTCCCCCGTCTCCAACTCTCAGCTTTGTTCTGCGGTCATGGGGTGCGTCGTGTCCGTTTTATCTGGGCTGCTGAGGGGCTTGAGCGTGCTGTGAGGTGGATACCAGGTGGATTTATGGTCCGCAAAGCCACGACTACCAGCCGAGGGAAATTAGTGGAAGTTTGAGCTCCGGGAGGATGCAGGTGACGTGTTGGTGCGCCGTGTTCCTCCTGACGCCTGCACTTTGCCTGGTGAGTTGGATTCTCTTGTTCGACCTACACTCTAATCTCAACTTTCCCACGGACAATTCGGTTCTGACACAAGGTCCAAAAGCTAAAATGACTATATTCTTACTACTACACGAATTTTCTTTGGTCCACAATGCGCGCCTCCAATGCATTCCCTGACGGCGGCGCAGATATGAAACTCTGCGGGTATTTTACTGTGTGGCACTTTAGAAAAAATGCAAAGTGTGGAAATTAGGATTTACAACTTTGTGTATATGCTGCTCTATAAATATTTGGTGTTGAAAAAGCGCCAGGCTGGAATTCCATGTGCGCAATGCCGCTGTGCGTAAAATGCGCTTTAACTGAGGAAACCTTTCCCTCACACAGAGGAAAAGATGAAACAAATTGGAATGTGATCAAGATGAAGGCTTTTGAAAATACTTTTAGGTAAAATAGTTGCCAGTGTGCAAACGTGGTGCCTAAAACAGCGATCGCTGATCGGGACATGCGGTGAGATGGCCTCACGGTGGCGCTCTATGAAACCAAAAATGCACGGTGACAGGCTGTCTGTGTAGAGTACACTGGGGTTAGACTGGAAACCAGTGACAGAGTCCGGCTGGATGTCATGTCTGTCTGAGGGTTATCAGGAAATGTGTGTAAAAGAACGTGTAGGTACAAGTCCACGGCATGTGTCTTATTCTGCAAAACAGCAACTTCTGTGTTTAACCTGTATCACCTGGGAAATAAAAACACCACTGAGTTTATTAAATCTTAAACCTCAACCAACTTTTTTCTTCTTCTTCTTCTTCTTTTTCTCCTTCTTATCCTTCTTCTTCTTCTTTTTTTACTTGTCATAAACATAAACAGTCAAAACTCAAGCAAGCTAAAAAAAACAAAGATTGAAATTAAATTCACAAGAATACTGTGGTTTTTATTAACTTGTCGTTGCAGTTCTATTATTTTTTATTCATTTTGAACAACAAAAAAGAAACATTATTACACTCTTTCACGCAGTTGGGAGACAAGAAAAGAAAAAAGAACAAGCTAAATCTTTTCTCTATTATATATTTTGTTTATATTTCACTCTCTTTCATTTCACCACTGAGTAAAAAGACTGTCAGGCCCAAAATTACAAAGATCATCCTGTTTTCGTCAGGCATACGTACTAAAATAATGCTGCATTTTGTTCAATTTTATTCTAAATATAATGAATTAACAATTTATTTTTAGTAAATAAAATCTCAAGTCTGTGTTTTCCGCACAGCGCCAACAGGTGAAGGTGTAAAATCAGTTTTAAAAGATGGATTTCGTCACAATCAAAAACATACAAGAACGCACTTAGCGTAGAAAATGTACATTTTCACTATGTGTTTAATGTAGGAGTGTAAATGTTTGTTAAGTGTGTCTTTTTTTTTGTTTTGTTTCAGTTTGCAGTGTGGATGTGTGTGTCACTGTGGAAATGTGTGTTAATTCTTCATTTAACCAAGACGCAGTGTGTGGACGTGGAGCTGTCCAGGGTGCTGAAGGCATTCTCTCCAATATGAGAGGAAGCCGTTTAATTTGTGGAGCTCTAACCTGAATAATAACAGGCCTAAGCCTCCTGGATCCATTTAAATATTTTTAATGGAGTGTGTATTAAAATTTCAAGTAACGTTCAAAGCAGAAGTGGTATAGTTTGACATTTTCCGACTGCTTTCTGCTAGATTTGTGCCTGCGGAGTAGACACTTTTGTCACGTCTTCTTCTTGATATGCTCCCTTTCCGAATTAAATTCTGACGCCTGATGTCATTTGTACGCACACCAGGCAGCCGCATAAGTTTATGGTAAAATTCCCACTTTGTGTATGTGTGTGTGTGTGTCTGTGTGTATGTGTGTGTGTGTGTTTTAACACAGCGCACTGGTGATGAAAACCACCCGGCTTTTCCAATAAATCCTGTTCGCCGTGTTGTCTTGAGTTGAATTGTGTAGCTGGAAAGAAAGAACACAAAGCCAGCCCGCCTCGCGCAAACCGAGCTTATTCTGCAGCCCGTTAACAGCCAGCCTTATCCACAGCAGCGGGGATTAGAGCTGAACTTTGATGGTTTTATTTCGTGTTAAAGGCTCTTGTCTCCGCTTAAGCCTCTTGTCTGAGAGCCGCGCCTTGACCCCGATAACAGCCCAGCCCAGGTAGACGGTTCCACAGCAGTGTGTGTGTGTGTGTGTGTGTGTGTGGACGGAGACGGTGCGGGACGCCCGGTGCACCCATGGGTCAACTATTTAATTAACACACCTCTCATTATTCCGGACGGGACAACTCACACCGGGGTTGTTTATATACTACACATTTAATTTACCTCTTTTCCATTCCAGCTCAATGTTTTTAAATTGATCATAATTAAACCTTTACATTTAATTCAATTTTTGACAACGCACTGCTGCTGTTTAACATGGTTTTGTTGATCCAGTTGAATCAAATGTAGGCCAGATTTCTACGATTCTAACACTTTTCGTGCATACAGGAAAGAGCGTTTCAAAAGTCTCATAAAGAGACAATTTTCCAGCAGACATTTCATTTCATTGAGTCAAAACAGCGGTTTTATTTGGAGTTATAGAGTCAAAATCTGTCCATTTTCATTAGAATTACATTGATGTCAATTAACGTTTCAGACTCATTTGTTATTTACGTTGTTTCCATTTCACCTTCAGATTTTTTAATTCTATTGGTTCATTTTTAGGTTTTACAATTGTATTTTTGTTTGTTTCTGCAGTGATTCTTTAAGGGATTAATTAGATACAATCTAAATGACTTCCAGGAAGGATTAAACTGTTTTTAGAAAATAGGCTGATGTGGTTTTCTTGTGGGCCTCAGTGCAGCTTTGTGACTTGAAGTCAGGCGGTGAGGTCTCTCTGGTTGCTGGCTCGCCACCATCCCCACCCCCACCCCCCTACTCCTAGCATCACCCTCCTCCCCTGGGAGGAACAGATGCAGTGGTCCCACTGGCAGCAGTCATCGCAGTCACATTAAAGTGTTATTATCAAACAGCGCAAATGGGGCCTGCAGCGTCAAGCAGTCTGCACAGTGGGGAGAAAGAAATTCCCACTGAGATCACTACAGCACAGCTCACGTAGTGTGAACCCCCCCACACCAACACCTCCACCACCTCAGTCTCATCACACCCCTCTTCAATCCACACACCTCTGATTTTGCTCCAAATAATAATATTAATAAAAATAGCTATATGTTTTCATTGAGCTGTTTGAAGCTGAAATCAAGAGCAGCTCAGGATTAATTAAATTATATGAAAAAAGACCTTTGCTGAAATGCCCACATGCTGCGTAGGGGAACACACACTTATACACACAAACTCATACAGGCCACACACACTTGGACAAGTGCATTGTGTGGCCATCAAGTAAGAGCTGTGGAGTGTTTTTTTTTTTTTTTTAACCCAAATGTCACCTAAGTGAACATTTCTCTCAGTTCCTTGTTCAACCTTTGTGCTACTTAGCTCTTAAAGCAGCATGGAGGCGTCACTTTAGAGCCATTCAAGCCCGGCTGCTGGAGAGAGCCGAGCACAAAAGGGCCTGCGAGTTGAGTCTCAGAGAACAACACTGCAATTCCCCCGCCGCTGCAGTCTCTGTGGCCTGAGCTCAGCCCAGTTACCCAGCCTCTGATATATGCACATACATATGCTATTGCTCAGTGACAAGTGGTCACCAGCTGCGAAGAAGGCTTTCAGAAGCATCTGGGATTTATGAAGTGGAGATGCAGAGGTGCTTTAGGGGGGGCCTCCGTGGAGTTTTTAGCATCCACCAAGGGGGTTGTGGCGGTGCTCTAGTGAGGTTTGTGTTGTATTTAAGGAGGTCGTGAGGTCTTTAACTGGCTTCATGGGCTCTTCATAGTATTTGAGGGGTCGTTCAGGTGGATCTATGAGGGATTGAGGAGGTTTTTGGAGTCCTTCAGAGGATGCATTGATTGCTTGTACAGCTCCTGAAGGGTTAGTTGCGTTATCACAGAACAAACTAAAGATGAGAGGAGGTGATTCCTTTTTTTTCTTTATGATGCAATGAATGAGCGGTTTATCCGGCCTTTCCACCAAAACAACAACACAAAATATGTTCTATTTTCTGTGGTATCATAAAAAAAGACAAAATGATCTGGTCTTTCTTTTCAAATCACGTCAGTTTCATTATTATCAAGAGGCCAATATCAAGCGACAAGTAATTTCATTTACACTGAAGGGATGTGAATCGTGCACCAGAATTATATCTCTTGTTGTCACTTGTTGTTACTTATTGAAGTGCAGTGTAAAAGTAGATTTTCCTACCCTTAAGGCATCACATCTGTCAAAAAACGAAAGAACAAGAGGAGAAAGGCGGATAGGAAGTTTGATCTACAGAAATAATAAGATAAATATCACATGCTGCCCCAGTGTTTACAATTGCTTTAAAATGTCTTCACAAAAACATTTTATCAGCAAACATAGTCCTCCTACATATGAGAAAATTATCACTATTCAGCTGTTTCACTTCAACTGGTACAGATATGTTTAACATCATTTACTAATTAACCTATCTATTATTTTTCTCTCCAAAATTCCATTATAAGTTACACATTAAATACTGAACATAACCTGATGAAATGCTATAAACTCTTTCTGTAGGCGGACTCTCCAGATACATGGAATAAAGTCAAAAACCTAAATAGAACTCAAGCTGAGGTTTCTTGTGTGTAGCTAACCTTTGACCTCCGATCAGAGTGCCGCTGTGTGCCCGGGCGGCCAGATTGATGGTGCACAACTTTGGAATTGGCACATCAAGGTGACTCGGCCTTGTACTGGAGCGTTGTTCTGTGTGAACTGTAACCCCTGTGATCCCGGCGGTGAGACTGGGCTTGTCTGATCTGAGCTCAGCCCTCCCCAGGCGCCCACTCCACACGCTCCCACAAACAGACAAAACAATACTTGACCTTGGTTTGTGGCCATAAAGTCAATGATAATAGCACCTACTGCAGTGTTTGGGCTCCTGGTTATTTTTCTTCTCTGCATGTTTGAATGCAGAGAACATCTGAGGCGTCGGGGAGGAGGATGGGAGGGGGGGGCGGGATCTGGCTGGGATTTGGAAATGTGATGGTGTGGAATTAGAGTGGAATCTGCCTTCAATGTTCCCGGAGCAGCCGCCCTGTCTGACTTTGCAGCCGTAGGAGACCTGGATGTCATCAGTGTGTATGTGTGTGTGTCTGTGTGTTGTATTTGAGGCGGTAGGCATCTGTGATTAATGACCACAACCTCTATTGTCTCCTCCACGCGCTGCTCCAGATTTTCAATCGCGTTCACAGTTCAGAGGTCAAAGCTGGAGCTGATCGTTGAAGTACGTTTTTTTTTTTTTTCCAGAAAATCCAGCCGTTCTCGCGACCCAGCTTTGATCCTGAGAGAAGGTTCACCCACACCACCACCACACATACCTCCACACCCACACCCACATCCAGCTCCGTTTCCACATACACCAATCCTTTTACAGTGAAGCGTGTGGCACCTTGATAGCAGTACTTTGAAGCAGCCCAGGGAGAAAAGTGTCTCTGAAGGGAAGCGACTAGATAACCTCGTCCAACCTGCTTTACAACCCAAGTACTCCTGTGACTCCGCATGCTCGGCTCGTCAGACCTGAAGTGAGCCGAGCAGACCTCTCCAACGCTCATATCTGCATTCACATGAGATGATTCAACAGTCTGTTTGATGGTACTCAGACTGGGTCTTTTTGGACACGCGGTGCGAATGTTCCACCTCAGACTGATATAAGAACATTTAAGATCTAAAATCGACTGAAAATTAAAATATAAGGATGTTCACTTCTGCATCTATGAGCTAAATGTAGAATACTTGTGGCTGTAATCCTAAATATTCCCTTCTTATACAAGTATAGTGTGAATTTTAATGATCATATGTGGCATGAAGAGCTAACATGATGAGTGTGTGTTATTGTGACTGAGGCCATTTAACGCACATATGATCTGTTTAAAGTCTGACTGTTTCGTCCCCACAGATGCAACATTTCCTCATACTAACCTCTCTGTAACATTTAGGCCGTTGTAGTCAATACTTAGCTTTTAACTGTAATTTTTTTTGCTGCCTGAATTTGCATTTTGCATTTTCAGGCTTGTGCTTGACAACATTTATCTTTACGGGTTGAGAGCTGAGACAGGAAATGAAAGATAAAGGAGAATAGGCAGTAAATTGGAAGGAACTAACAGAGAAGGTGAAGGAAACTGTAACTAAACTGTAAAGTAAAAATAAAATAAGAATAAATAAAAAAAACAAAACAAAACATTAAAGAATTCTAAACTAGTATAACCTTGCCAGCAAATGAACAGACATCATTACTCAAAATTGCTTTTCAGGCCTAAATAAAACAGGAAACAGTTACACATGCATGGTTGTATAATACACACCTTACTTTTATTATGGTCAAAACTACCACAAAGATGTATGGAGGATGTGCAGTTTTTTTTTTGTTTTGTTTTTTTTGTCATATTAATCTATGTATAAAGATTATTGGGCTCTCAACGCAGATCAATAAAGTTAATCTGTATCTGTAACTGAAGCTGATATAATTTAATATAGTATATAATATAGTCTTTTTCTGACATATTCACTCATTTTTCATACATCTTTGCTTTCCTTCAACCATGATGGTGAAAATTAATCTGTTTTTGACCCTGAAACCACCCCATTCATAAGGTTACACATTGAATTATATTGCAAAACAATTTCTTATATTTCCAGGAATAAATACATCTGGCTGGAAATACTTTGAAGTATATTGTTTGGTGCATCTTCGCTGTAACCTCTTGGTTTTGTCGAATGTAAACTTAATCAAGTTAATGTGTTGTTGTAGAAACTGACCCTGGGGCAGAGGTACCACCAACTGGGATCAAGCCCTAAGCAATGTCATTTCACTTTATTTGCAGCACAGTTACAGAGAGAAGTGCCACCAAATGAATATAATTTATGCTGATAACATTGTGCAATAAAAAGAACATGATCCATCACTGCCTTCAGAAACAGAGGAGATCAAAACATAAAAGAACTTTAATTATTTACAATAATCATAAGTGGTTTTTTTTTACAGATGATAATCTAAATAAAATCAATATATGCCCAATAGTTAACTTCAGTGTAACCTGGATGTGCTGTACATTAAGACTGTTTGTCATGGGGTGATTCTGTTGCTCTATGTTATATTCATCAGTTTTCTTTGTGTCAGACTTGATATATAGTTTAGATATATCATTTCCAATTATCACCTACTGTACCTTCATTAACACACAAGGATTAGCATTTAATAACAAATACTATGTTTATTCTGAGTGCAATCGAGTTGATCCATCCTGAAAAACTTTTTTCTCTACGTTAATTATCATTTGTCTCTTTAAAAAAAGGTCAAGAACATTGAAATGGAAAGTAATGACTTCATGACTCACTAGCATGTTGACCCATGGGGATCCAGAGGCTCTAGATGGGATAGTTTTTTTGCTGTTGTGTATTCATGCATGCTGTACCACATTTGTCCAGCAGCCACCGCCAAACCGTTCTGGGCATAGCAATGTGATTGTAAGGCTATTGTATTCCAAAATGACTAATATCTCCAAAAATACTGGTACTATCAACATGCTGTTTTCACTAGTCTCTTCCTTGACCAAAAATACATAAGTATGCCAAATTGCAGCAGTCAGCTCTTTCTGGATTTTCTGTGAATCCCCGGACACACACATGCACACACACACACACACACACACAAACACACACACACACACAAACGCAGGTCACTTGGCTTTTGTGTTTTTAGATAATTCACTTATACTAAGGAGATGAGTGTTTCTGTTGCAGTTGCTCAGGTTGAATCTAGGAATTAGCTGTGGTGAAAAGATACAGTACAAGCAGCGCCGTCTGTGCTCTGGTGACTGGATACAATGCAGAAAATGGATTTGGAGTTGTATAGTGATGGATTGCTCTGCTTTCTAACCTGATGATGGGCTTGACTGACCAGTGAAACAGAGCAGACTGAGATGGGGAGGAGGAGGAGGAGGAAATAGTGGAAATGGAGAGGAGGGGCAACATGGGGAGGATGCAGAGGAAGGGGGGCTTAGGCAGTGATGGATCTGCCATCGGAGCTCACGTCTGCTGCACAGTCCGACAGCCACGGCGCCCGCTGATGGGAATTACCAGCCATGTCTGTTACCTTCTACTTTAGATCTTTCCATCCTGTTAGGTTACAGTGACTGGCCATGCGGGTATTGTCACTACGCTCCAGAGGTGTGTGTGTATGTGTGGATGACTTATAACAGAAATCAATGAGTAATGAACACTCATGTGAGCCCCCCCAAACCTGCAGTGTAGAGCCGACAATATCGGACTAATTCTATAACACAGAATCACTGCAGTGAAAGGTGGGGGAGTTTACTCAACACCATAAAACCTGCAATGGTCCTTGCTTCTTGTTGTCTAAAGAGCTGTTAAAGGATTGTATTAGGCAGGTTTTCACTGCACTGAGTTTTAGTATCCAATGTTCCAGGTGATGGTTCAGTTCATGTTTCATACCTTACACTATAAAAACCCAAAGCAAAACCTTAGATATGGGCAACATTTTGAGCACAGAAACATTTAACTGCCATAAAACAAATCATAGCACAATGACTGGCGTTAGATGAAACAATCAGTGGCTGGATTTGTAACCCTGAGATTCCAAAAAGCACAAATTTAATCACTATTACTTCTGCGATCTGCAGTTTTGTGAAACGGAAGCAAAGGTCTCAAAGTTAACCCTCTTTCCTCATAAAATTGTCCATTTCAGCGTCAGGGGGATGAGCCATGGAACCTGTCACATGAAACAAGATTAGTGGTTTATCGAGCTAACTGTGGCCTTCAGTGGTCTCACAAAAACAACTTGAGTTCGCTTCAAACTCAGCTTTCCGTATTGAACTGCTGTTTCACTCTTATTCCGTAGCTTTGTAATGATCATATGTGTTTAATAGATGAAACTATAGACCGGTAGCACATATAAACAGTTGAACATGGGCAGATATGTCAAAGTACGCCCGACTGGGATATAAACTTCATTTGTAAAGAAACAAAATTAAACTTTGGCTTTGACAGATAAGTCCTCCAACATGGAGACAACATAGAACATTTGTCATTGTCTTCTGAAACCACATAAGCGTTTTTTGATCTGAAGGATGACATGGTTTGTCAGGGCCTTACAAAACCCGTATGAATCACTGTCACAAAACTGGATTATATGACCATTGTCTGATCTGTCCATACTGTGGTTAAAGTGTAGTTTGGTGGATAGGATACATTCGTTCATGTTAACGTGGCCACTGGAGGCCAAGTGGTGCGATCAACTCATATAAATATTTTCTCATATATGAAATTTTTTAGCAAAGTAAGTCATTCTTTAGGGAGCGTTTCTGTCCCACATGAGATCTAAAAAACCAGCTGTCACTCTATAATATATATATCCCAATCACGCATGTCTAATAAAGTAAAGCAAAGTTTACTCTTTATGGAAATTCAACATGTCAAGCAATCTAGTACCAGGAGAATGAACCTAGCATATTTTTAATAGCTGGGTAAAATGGTGGACCTTAAGTAGACCTGCGTGGTTCTGAGTGAAAATGCAAATCCACACAGAAAGGCTGTGGTCCACCTGGGACTGTACCCTTCTATTATTACAAATCAAATATATCATTAAAGTAACACCATCTCCAAATCCTGAAAAGGCTAGAAAAATAACAAATAATAAATAAGTGTTCAGACTAAAACCCATATTTTTTTAATCTCTGAGACACTCAATTCGAAGTCAAAGACATTATTCATCCTCTTTGGACTAAGAATGTACAAAATCATATGTCAACGGGTCCAAAAGTCATTAGGTTTAATCATCTAGGAACTGTTTGTATCTCTCAAAGTTTATTAAAATCCATTTAATAGTTGATATTTCATTTAAAATAAAACAAATTCAGCCTCAGAATGGTACAAAGTCAGGAATATCCATCCTCCAGGGATCATGAATGTCTGTTGTTTAACTGCAACTAATCCAGTAGGTGAAGATACATGACAGTGGTTAAGAAAAACCTCTGAGGTGCTGATTGCAGTGTGTGGAAGGATCATTAAGGTTCATCCTCTGAGTAACATTTACATAATTTTATGGTAATCCAAGCCGCAACCGTGAACATATTTAACTGGAAATTGTCGACATCATGGTGCAAAAATTAAGTAAAGTTCATTTTTTTGTGGACATAAATGCATGTAGATGCATTTATTATTTACTATTGAAGCAGTGTATGGATGAAAAGACAATGACTTTCACCTTTAGAAGATGGTTTTTACTGTCACATATATGAGGAGCTGCATACTTTGAAATGGGAAGTTTGGTTCTCTCTGCATTTATCCTGGTGGTAAATCTACCCTCTCTCTCCAATCTTCATATCAGAGGAAAGAAAATTCCTCAGCATGAAATCTTCAAAGCAACAGTTTTGGCCACCTCCTGTGGTTCACTTTCTTACTGAAGTGGAAGAAATCCGAGATGTGGGACATAACAGGAAGACGAGAGGGGAATGTGAGCGACTTTTATGCTGGGGCTGGTTTACGAGTACAGTCGTCCAATTTGTCGTCAACACCCACATGTCTGTCAGACAGGTCTGTTTGTGCTGTTCCTGTCACTCCCAGCAAACAAGCTGATATATGACACAGCAGAGGAGGAGTAAGCCGCAAATTGTCAACACAGATGTTTTTTTTTTTTTTTTTGAAGAGGAATAAGTGATAAAGTCACTTCGGTTTAACGACAAACTGACATCCTCTGTGTTAGCCCCGTGTCGCTGTCTGCTCGTAGACGGAGGATGGCAAAGTGAACATCACTAACGGCTCGTTTCATATTTTCTAAGTGACATTCTGAGCACAAAAAGTGAGGGCTGTGTGTGTTGTGTAGGTTTGATCCACAAACTATTTCAGGTTTTTAACAGAGCGCCTCTCAAACGGCTGGTCTCATCTTTGAAAGTCCTCCGTTTGAAGGACCCTCCATCTCACGTAGCTCTTTAAACCTTGTATTACAGAACACAGAAGAAGACAAACACAGAGCAGCTCTTTGCACATTCACAGAATATCAGGTTGAAACAGTCCTGGTTACAAGAAGATTTAGAAGTGTGTGTTGGAAGTATACTCAGAAAAACAGAAAAAAGGGCAAAGTTTTAGTTGGAAATATTAGGCTTTTTACTCCACAGTTTGGTACTCACTCAGATCAGTGCTTTATAAATGCAGGATTGATTTTCTTACACATATAGATTAAACTATTCAGCAGTTTAATGTGTTCCGATTACCTCTGACATAACAACACTAACACACTACAATGATATATGATTAATATAACTTTGCATAATTAATACTTTTACTTTTGACGTGTTAATACAGTTTGCTGTCTATATTCACTGGACTTTTATTTGAATGAATGAATAAAATCTTTATTTATTTTATGTTTTTTATCATATCTGTAATATGTTTGAAATGGATACCATTTAATATAATAATTATCATAACGATCATGATATATTTAAAGGTCCAGTCTGTTTTTCCAGGAGCTCAGGATTTGCTCCTATTTAATCTTTTCTCTATTTCATAGACCATAGTAAATAGTTAATGTCCCAGTTACCAAACAGCCCATAGGCATTTGCGGTTCTACGTTTTATCTGTTTTCACAGGGGATCATGAAGTATTTAATTGTGTTAGGCATTGCCACAAAATATCACACAACCTGAACCTTTGAGTAAGATTCTGAAATTGGAATTGTAGTTTTCTTGTCATTGTAACACTGTTTTTTGTACTTAAATAAAAGTACGTAAAAGACTCTGGTTCTTCTTCTACCACTGGTAGAGACTAGAGGACATCAGATGCTATTATACGACACCTAAGATAAATTTACCAGTGATCATGAATTTAAAATAGAACATAACGGGCGATGTCACTGAATCGTTTGGGTTGGTTCAGATCATTTGGAAGTTTCAGAGGATTCGAAGGGAAAGATCACATATCACACCATTAGTTACGTGGTTATTAGGAGCCATATTCTCTCCTTGGTTTAAAATTGGTTTCCAACTCAATAAGTGGATGGTTTTTATTAATACGTATTGTTCATTGAATTAGGTTGAGTGACTTCAGTTTTATTAAATGACTGAAAAAAGGAGCAATGATTTTAAAGAGTAGAAAAGCACCCCCAAGGGAAGTGTGACTGGATATCTACAACCAGTCATTTACAGACTCTTGAAAAATCCCCATTTTGCTCTTAGAGTAAGTGAATAATTTCAGTTATTGATCAGTCAGGAGATGCTGAGCCCGTCAGTCAGCTGCACCCGCTGGGTTAAACAGGCTGGTTGGAATGACTGGTCCGGGTGCGGGCGCCTACACCTAGCGGCTGCTCTTGGCCTCTGTAACACAATCATCATGGCAACACAATTAATTTCACTGCAAACACACTTAAATTTAGCTTATCCCGGTTCACTATAATCAATAGCTCACAGCACAGACCTTTGTGTCCTCTCTGAAGCGAGGGTTGCCATGATGATGGAATAGACCAATCAGAGTCCTTATCTGTTCCCCATTGCAACAAATGACAGGGTTTCATTACTTACAGCAGCCCTGGAGAACGCCGCTGTATTGATTTTCAGAATTACAATTCAATTTTTGGCCTGTGGATGGTTTGCAGTCACAGCGGAGGGCAGAGAAAGCAGCCACCAGGTGTGTGTGTGTGTGTGTGTGTGTGTGTGTGTGTGTGTGACAGCTGTCAATCACATGTCTGAGATGACTGTCATCCTTTAGAGAGGCGGCGCGGCAGCAAAAGGCTTCCATTCCCTCCTTATCTGTGTTTCTCATTTACCGCCTCTCTCTGTCTCCTTGTCTGCTTATCGCGCTCTCTGACTTTCGATTCTCCGCACTCTCTCCTCAGACTCACATGAATAACTCTTCTTATCGAACTGACCCTCAACTTCAAACGCTCTCTTCCTTCCTGGGAATCAGATGTTCTCCTTTTCATTGTTTGCAATTTTCCAGATTTCCCTCCACCTCTTATCATTTCAATGCCATTGATTCATGTTTTTCCACCTCAGGCGAAGAAAATTAATTCCATGCAGAGCGTTGTTCAAATATACAGTACAAACATGCTCACGTGCATGTCTGTTTACTGCCAGTCTTCAGATGTGCTCTGTTAACACACACTGAATCCAGAGTGCATATACACCACTGATTGGAAATAGTACAGGTGACGGAGGTGGAGGCGTCACACAGGACACTTTGTAGAAGTCAGCTGATGTTCACTCGGCATCCTCTTTAAAGCAGCATCTGCCGTGTGTTTGCTTGCAACCATAAAGCCTGTTTGGTTTATTTATCAGTGTTTTGTCAGTGTAGCAGCTTATGCAGCAGGAAAGGACACAAATGTATCTCACGTGCAACTGAAATTCCATCAGGCCTGCCATGTTCAGAGGCAGGGAAATGAGAAACAGACATTTTGAATTGTGTTTGCTTGAAATAATTGTTGAATAATATAGATTCAGAAAAAAAAAACAAAAAAACACCATAAGATGTCTGTTTGCTCTTGACTGAATCATTGTTTTCTCACAGTACATTTAACAAAAGTGCACTTTAAGACATACTCGGACATAAATCTTAATGCATATCAGAAGTAAATACCACAAAAATTACCACTATAAATTCATTAGTTTACTTCTGGTGATGAAAAATGGTTGAAAGCTTTTATAAAGACCCACAACTCTTTTTGTGGTGTCTTGTAATATTTATTTATTGCAAGATTATCTTCAACAGAATCAAACATTTTCCCATATTTAATTCTCAGATCATGTAGACGTTCATAAAAGATCAGAGTGAATTTAAAGATTATTATATCAAAGCAGAGAAAACTGAAAAAAAAGGTGATTTTTTCAGCAAAATATATCTTACACTGAACATGAAAACGAGCATGTCCAACCACTGCTATTTGTCAAATTACATGGGTTTTACTGGTGAATCAATGTTGCAGAAGATGACAGTGTTTCTACGGAGCCTCTGAACGTCCACATGGATCAAATCTGATGACCATGAAAACCTGAATTTAGAATAGAATAGAATAGAATAGAATAGAATAGGCTTTATTGCCATTACACAGGTTGTGCAACGAAATTACAGGAGGTCTCTGCCAGTGACAGTGCACTGTATGTGACTACACACAATACAATAAAACACAGACTTATATTAAAAGAAGAAAAGACACACACACACACACACACACACACACACACACACTTAGTGTTTCTCATCAGCACTGCCTCCTGTTGTCCACATGC
>JAPQRQ010000003.1:11749253-11774318 GCA_037367365.1 Apogon talboti
GTCACTTGCCCGATAAAGGGTTAAAAGTGAAATAAGTTTTTTAAGTTTTTCTCTCCAAACTAGTTGTCTGTGTTTTGTTCATTAAACAGCCAAGATCATCGGTACCTCATACTATCTCTGTCTGCGACCTTTAAAAATTGTGGCATTGAACTCAAGCTCAAAACAAGCAGTCTGTCAATACTTAAAAAGAAAAATCCATTCTTCAAGTTTGCTAGCCTATAAATGTCCTCAAATACATTGTCATGCACTTGTATGAGATTGTGGATAGACGTAGCTGTTTTTGGTGGATTATTAATCGGCTCATGAGAAATCATCTTAACACATATGTAACTAAAACTGTGGTTTGTTTGTTTTTTGGGGTTCGTCCTGGGGGTTGCAAGAGCCTGATGATGATTCTTACAGACTAAAATGCACATATATATATTATATTGGCTGATGGATTTTCTTTCTCTCTTTTTCACAGGTAACAAGTGCCCACACCTCAAAGTCGGACATTGTCAAGTCAGGAAACCCTAAATCCACGCTAAAGCATATATGGACAGAAAGCAGCAAGGACATGTCCATCAGTAGGTTGCTGTCACAGACTCTACACGGCAAAGAGAACAGCACAGCCTTGGACCTTCGCTATGACACTCCAGAACCCTACTCTGAGCAGGATCTGTGGGACTGGCTGAGGAACTCCACAGACCTGCAGGACTCGCGGCCGCGGGCTAAACGGCGGCCCATGGTCAAGACGGGGAAGTTCAAGAAGATGTTCGGCTGGGGAGACTTCCACTCCAACATCAAGACGGTCAAACTCAACCTGCTCATCACCGGAAAGATCGTGGATCACGGAAATGGCACCTTCAGTGTTTACTTCCGCCACAACTCCACAGGCCAGGGCAACGTGTCCGTCAGCTTGGTCCCTCCCACTAAGATAGTAGAGTTTGACGTGGCGGCTCAGCAGTCTGTCATTGACGCCAAGGACTCCAAGTCCTTCAACTGCCGTATAGAGTACGAGAAGGTAGAGAAGGGTGCGAAGAACACCCTCTGCAACTTCGACCCGTCCAAGACCTGCTACCAGGAGCAGACCCAGAGCCACGTTTCCTGGCTCTGCTCCAAACCGTTTAAAGTCATCTGCATCTTCATTTCCTTCTACAGCACCGACTACAAACTGGTGCAGAAAGTGTGCCCGGACTACAACTACCACAGTGACACTCCCTACTTCCCGTCCGGCTGACACTCCCGTATGATCACCCACAGCTTGGTGGACGAGTGGAGCACAGACTGGGGCTTCTATCCATCCCAGAGAAATGTGTATGTTAGCTGTACTGTCCCCGAACATGTTATTTTCAGAGTGTCAGCAATCCTGATTGGTTACCCCAGTTTTACATTATGAACAGCTTATTTTTATCTGTTAAACACGGTGGAATATAGGACTGTAATGTGATAAAAATCCTAAAAACTCTCAATAATTCTGAGTTTGTTCCTGAATTATGTTTTATCCCTGTTGAACCATGTGTAGATAGCAGGGGCTTGTCGTTACCCATTTGTTGTTATCTTTCTTTTAACATTGATATCGGTGTCAGACGTCATGTTAACATCTTCCTTTTTAGTTTTTTTACTCCCAATACAACACAGTGCATCAACTCTCTGGACAACACTATACAGACTGTTTGCCCCAGCTGTGCTATTTATGCTCCGCAGTTTATCCTGGATAACTGGAAAACAAAATTACTCCTCATTTAAAAACAATAAAAAAATAAAAATAAAAAATTAATCCTCAGATGTTTTTACAAAACCTGCAAGGCAGCTGAAGAGGAACGGCTGAAGATAAAAATGTGAGTGTGATGCTTTTAGAAATGTGAGGTAGTCTTACCTGTTAAGGATGAGCCCCCCTCGGGCGACCGTGGAAGGGTTACCGTCGTCAGTGGTTCCGCTCGTCCGGCCGGGAGTCAGGTTCGTTGGGTGATCGGTTCGTTCTGGGCTGATTATCTGACTGATCGATCAGCGGGTGGTTTATGGGGAAAGGGGCTTGCTCATTGTCACTTAATATATCAAATGTAATGTATTGAATTCTATATCTTAGAGCCTAATTTGTATGAATGGTTTGTATTGTACATAGTTTACCCCAACTGCGCTGCTTCTGTACATGACCCCCATGAGCTGTGTGTGTGTCCCCCCCCTTCCCCCTTCCCACTGAGTCCTCTTGTTCACTCCATTTATGCTCGTTCTTGGTTCTTCTAACAAAGTAAATGATGTTGCTGCCCTAGATGTGAATTTCATGAAAACAGCAATCCTGTACAGAAGCTGTAAAACTGACTAAATATATTAAAAGTATTCATTGAAATTTTCTTTATTGGGGGAGGTTCAGGGGTGGAGATGTACATATAAATTAAAAAATACAGTAAATTTTATCAATTCACCATGGGTTTGTGTGAGTTATTTCTATTGTGTTGTATTTGGTCTGATTACCTACCACTAAACCCGTTGATTAAAGAAACTTGTGAACCCGCCATGTACCAATACACTGCAAAAAGAAATAAGTCAGTGAAAAAATAACAGCGTACTGATCCCAAGAGGTCTGACATGAGGAATATAAAGCACAAAGAAAATCTAATATACAGAGTGTTGGATAGTTACAACATCTTGTTGGGTGTTAGAGTATTTGATAAATGTGTAAAAGATCAATAACATCATAGGCCATTTCATGGTTTTACTATACCCCCGGTGCAACTTATGCTGCAGTGCATTCACTCCTGTTCATGCCACAAATCATGTGTCCCACATATGTCTACGTACATCCTCACAATGCACGTTGAAATATAAGATAATGATAGTGTGTAATACATGAATAAAAAGGCTAACTCTGGTATGATGCATCAGATGGAAAATTAATGTTTAAAATTGTACATGGTCCTTAATAAATAAAGTAAATAAAAAAAAAATGATGTGACTTACAAATTAACAATATTGTAAACTGTTCCACACAAATCCCACACAAAACAATATTTATCATACATGGGAAGTTAAAAATCTGTAAAATATGAATATACATTCATGTGTGGTTGGACACGTATTTGTAAAGAGCACAAATTACACGTGCACATTTTTATTTTTCTTGTATAGATCATGGAACACACATTTTTGACAATTCTGAGGCTCATTTCTCTACGTCTGGCAGATACTTCCATTTATGCCTGCAGGCAGATTCATCTCTCCCAGGAATCAGGGTTAGGGTGAGTCCTCTCCAGAAACTGATGCCATCTGTCTTTATATTCTCTCAAAGACTTATTATAAAGATAAGGAGAGCAGCAGATCACCCCTTACAGCCTCTCCTCTAAGCAAGTGTCCTCAGCACATGTTGTAAATGACTGGAATTTACATCCTCAGACCTTTGTGGACACATGGAAGCAGAGTGAAGCCATGAACGACCATGAAACTGAAGTGATCAAGAGTTAAAAAGGTTATAAATGTTATAAAGGATTTTCTAGGTTTCGTTTTCTGTCTGTACTCCAAAACTGTGAAATTTCCTACCAGCTCTCTCTATTACCTCTCAATTCATAGAGAACATTCGTCTCCTTACGGAGGATTAACAGGCAGCATCACCAGGAATCACAATGATTGTTTAACCAAGTTGTGTGTAATTTATTTCTCTACCGTATTAACGATGGATTCTTTGTGTACTCGGGGCAGTTATGTGTTATGATTAATTAATCAGCTTTCATATTTCACATGTGTAGAGTCTACAAACAGACTGTATGTAAACAGTCTGTGTTGCCTCCACCGTCAAAGGGACCCAGAACACATAAGCTCTGTGCCTGACTATAATTACTTCTTGGAGCTTCTTCTGATCTCACACCATGTGTGATTGAGCAGATTGAGCGTGCCAGAAAGTTGGACACATAGACGCGAACTTGTATTTCGGTTCCTGGGAGATGTGGAGATTGGGATGCGAGACTGATAGCGTCTGTTGTGGGACTTCACAGTGGCACCTGCCATCGAATCCTGCAACTCGGCAGTTAGGATCAGCAGTCGGCTTTAAACAGATTAGAGCCTCTGGGGGAGGGAAATCCGCTGCCTTTAGCTAGCTCACAACTTATCAGTAATTAAAGTGGGTGCCAGGTTTGTGTGTTCATTGGCTGTCCGCAGGGTGCTTTCATAGCTGTCCTCATTAAGGGGCTGCTTCCAAATGTTTGCCCTCAATGCTCATTTTTAACAGGCCAGTAGGGATTTCTTCACCATGTGATAGTGATCGTATATGGCTAAATAGCATTAGCGTACAAGCAAACACATGACACAACAATTTGTAAATTATTCTAAATGTAATCATAATGGAGGCACGATTTTTAATTTTACAACAACATCACGGAGGAATGATTTGATTTTTATTAGGACGTTTGAGGGAATGTTATGTCGTAAATGGGCAATGATAAATTTACGACATAAATGAAAAGTAATTCAGCAGAAGGAAGTGAAACATGGGGGAGAAATTGAGGATGTTGTGTATAAACTGACTGATACACATGGAAGAAATTAGGCTGGGAATGAAACATGAAAACATAATCACATATAAATGATGAAGGATTCATTATCTACATATTATTCCTCGTACTCATTCAAACCAGGGTTTGATTGTTTCTACAATTTAATTCGCAAATTGAGGTGGAGTGGGTTTGCAAATTTCTGTATAAAGCTCAATGAAAACTACTGTTAATGTTCTGTTAAGTGCTTTAAAATGTCAGTTAGAGCATAATACAAGAAGGTTTTTATAAAACAATGGATATGAATCCCACTGTGATAAAGAGCATGCTACTTCATTATCACAGAATATTACTTTAGTCATTAACTTAAAAACTCTCTGGAGCAAATAAACCACGTCAAGACCTCCAAGAAAACAGGTTTTTAAATGGTTTATGGTGGGAACTTGATCTGAGCTTCATTTCATGATAATATGTAATAAATATGTCTATATATATTAAATTAAGTTCAAGCAGGTAGCTGGTAAATGAATCATGATCTACCTCTAGCGAATCCAAAGGGTATACAAATATACTTATCCAGGAGCTGAAACCATTTCAAGCAGAACACACCTCAAATACAACTTGCTGTGGTATTGATTATCAGCATCAATTACAAATATTAATCACATATATAAACACCTTGATGAGATTCTTTACACGTCACATTCTAAGTATTTGTATCTGTGGCCGTGAACACATACCAGAATTCACAGACGTTACAGAAGAATAGAATAGAATAGAATAGAATAGAATAGATCTTGATTGTCATTGTGTTTACAATGAAATTAGGAATTTCATATACACAATTTCTTGTCCACAAAAATGTCCTCCATCATTGTATGAAGTTGTTTTCTTCACCAAGGCATGTCTAAAATCTTCTGGAAGTTTGTTGAATCATCTCATGTTTTGGTTATCCGGTTTATAATGGTAGTACCAATCACAGTACAAATCACAGTGAAAATAGGTGTTAGAAGAAAATATATTTGCTGGATATTTGTTTTGTTCATGAATCTGTCTCCTTTCCATTGTAAACTGTTATGACTGGCTTACCCATATTTTTCAGATCACACACCAGGAAACAGTTTTGCTTTAAAACCTTGAATTAGAAAAGACATGCAGTAAATGGAGTGAAAGTCAGTGCATTTCTGAAGCAATGGATTTGACCCAGTGGCTGTTATGGATACAAATTCTCATGTTTTTAATCAGGATTTATCTTAAATAAATTAATTAAGTAAATTAATGAACCATTAAAGAACAATTGGAGAAAAAAGAAGAAGATCTGAGGTAAATTTGACCCACTTGTGGTTCTCATGCTAAACCCGACAGAATTACTGAAATCACAGTCATAAGTGATGTGACAGTTGTTACATTTGATCCCAGATTTAACAGAACAGAGTAAACAGGATGTTATTCAAGAAAAAAAAAAGTAAAAATGCCTTTGCCTTGTTATATGTCGCATCAAAGTGTTGGATGTCTAGGTCGTGGACTGTGATATGTCATAGTGTATGTATGTATTACTCACCACTATACTGAATGGTTTTATTTTTGCTTAATGCCAATGAGATTTTGAGTTAATCACAATAAAACTTTTTTAAATATAATGTTGATGAATTAGATAGCAGTGGTATTAATTCTTTTCAGTTTCAGTGTGTGATCCTCAGTGACATCTAGTGGTGAAGGTGCAGATTGCACCACTCTGTCCTCGACTCATCCTCCCCTACAGTAGCAGCTGAAAGTGCAATAACCTCCTAGGACCCACTGTCCACGTATGAGGACAAGAAATTCACAGCTTTATACAAAAAAAACAAACAAAAAAAAGAAACAACTGTCCACCGCAAATGACATTCCATAAAAGATTTTAAGAATGCATGTGAAAAAACTGTCATCATGATGCTGCCAATATAAGCAATTATTTAATTAAAAAAAGCCAAAACTCAAACTCGTGTGGGGCTCCCGGGTCTTAGGAGGTTAAAGCCATATGGTATTCTGGGCTTTTTTATGCCTGGTGTTATCTCTGGTCCACCCACTGACCAAGGGAGTGACAGTAATGTACCTTAATGCTTTGCCACCCACTATAAAATGGAGAAAAAAAAAAGAAAAAATCAATATGGAATGATGTAAAGTGAACCACTGCAGATACAAACAGCTCATTTTAAGGTAATAAAAAATGACTGCTCTTATTTTCAGTTGATTAAACACTAACAAAAGCACTATCATATTACACATATGTTATTAGATTCCACATGTGTCGCACACTGGACCTTTATGTAAGTGATGTACAATAAATACTAAGGTTGTTAGATTTGCATATAACTGTAAAAAACCAGTGCTGGGAGTGATGTATTACAAAACTAATGCATTACAGTAACAGATTACTTTTTGCTGCAACGCAGTACTGTAAGGCATTATTAATCAGTTTTCAGTAATATTTTACTCGGTACATGTTCAGTAGCGCTTGTATTACAACACACTGTTCACCTATAATTTAATTGCTCAAATGAAAAAAAAAAACAAAAAACAGCAAGACCATGAGACCTTAATGAATCAAAAATGCATCTATAAAGTTTTATTTCCTTTTGGTGTTCAGCCAATGGGTGAAGACAGAAGACAGTCCATTGTCCACATGGACGTATGCTCATTACTAACCCTAACCCTGCTTTACAGAAGATAGTTAGCATGATCCCTGTGATCAGCAATGACAAGGTAAGATAACGTTTATATGACTAGTTAGAATTCTTGATCAATTTTGGATTTATCCCCCGGCATCCTCGGAGCCACGCCCCCATTTAAACATGTAAAATGTTGAAAAAAATGCAAGCGTTCCTGCTGGGATTCAAACATCGTAGACCATAGCGTTACTTACTGAGCTATACATCCACATGTACTTCAGGGCACAAATGTATGCGTCCCAAGGCTCTCCTATCTCTTGTATTGGGGTTGGGTTCTACTGTGCATGCGCCATTTATGACTAGAGTCTGTATGTAACTCAAAAGTAATACAGGAGTCATGTAAACGCATTAAAATTCTGAGAGTAATATTGTAAGATACAGTTTGGGAGTAACTTGCACAACACTTGTAATAACACATATGGAATTAGCTCATATTTCCATTATTAATACTTACTTGCGCAAACAAGCACACTGGGACAAAATCTGCCATGAAATAAAGGCTGACTCCTTCTACAGTCAGTTATGTAATACCATAATTGGACATAGGACGACTTGCACCAACGTGTGAAAAAACATCTCTTTAATGCTACTCCTGCCTCTTGTACATTCTGACCCCTTTCCTCTTCATTCACCAATATCATGTCAATATTTCCCTGTACAGGTGGTTCCATGATGAATGCCCGTAATAACCGCTGATCTGATATGCAGCCTGGCATCCTCATGTCCATGATAAGGATTCCTCCCATGAGGAGACATATCTCTGAAATCAGGGCATCAGAACAATGACTTTGGGATCCTGTCCACATTAAGACATCTTCTCCAATCCTATCCTGACCTAGACTGCACTTTTCCCAGAACAGAATTTCTGCTTTAATCAAAAGCGGAATGGAAAAAGGACCCTGCAAGCCTCTGGGATATTTTTCCATTAACCATTTTGACACATGACTGACTGTGGGGGATTATTGGTTTTTGAAGAACTATTAACAGCTGTACATTTGCATTTTAATACAGTTCTCCTCAACTTACTAATGCAATTTGCTTCTCAGCTTTGTTGCCACCTCATTCCTGCAGCAATTCAGACAGCAAAAAGCCCTCCAGCTTTAATCATTTTAATTGCCATGAAATATTAGTTTTCATTAATCACTTCTGAATCTTCACAGTTGGACACCGGGCCATTACAACTTCTCGGCAAACTGTTGCTTCTCCTTTTCCAGGAAGGTTTAGGTCAATGTCAGCTGAGACAGACAAGGTGTAGTTCACTTTGGGTCAGACGGGACGTTTACTTCATTAAGATGATTGCTTTCTGGGTGTCTTTTGTTAGACAAAGAAGTACCCACTGCTCTGTCAATCAGCTGATATGCTGTCTGTGTTAAACCCTCTGGTTTTACTGCATGACAAAACTCCTCCTCTATTATTGTTTTTTCAATATTTGTGTAGAGTTATTCAAATGTAATCTGTAAGCCGCTATATCAGACAGGTTTGGACAACAAATAAAGAACTTTCTTTGGAATACATATATATGTATATATATATATATATATATTATTTTTAAAATTTAATTTCAATAAAGTTGAAATCCCTGCACATCCTCTGGAATCATATGCTGTATGTGTATGTATATTTTTCAGTGATTAGGAGACAATATGTAGTAGATGTCAGAGTTATACCGCTATTTTTATTGATTCTCATCTCTGACAATAGAAAGAAATATATAATAGAAAGAAACAAGAGAAGAAAATATATGTAAAAAAAAAATTAATAATAATTTGGCTCAATGAAAACACAGTGTATGCGATATTGACAAGGAGGAGAGGACTAAATGAAGGTGTAATAGACTCAACAGTGATTGGCTTCTGCAGCCGGTGAAACAGTGAAGACGCTAAATAAGACAAAATGTTGTTATCTGTGACATTTGGACCAAGTTCTAGACTGTGTGACTCTAACGGCAAACCGAAACCCCAATGGAATATTATATTAGCAATCTAGCCCGGCATGTAACACACTCATTGTATCCTTCGTTAGGCACTATGACTTTAATCAGAATCAGAATCTTTATTGTCGGTATATAGAAGGTAATATGAAAATTGAGTGAAATCCCACAAAGTGAAAAGAAAACAGAAAAGAAACTAAGAAGATAAAAAAATATAATAAAAACATTTATTTAAAATTTTACAATTATTATTATTATTATTATTAGTAGTAGTAGTAGTAGTAGTAGTAGTATTAGTATTATAACCTTTATTTAACCAGGAAGCTCATTGAGATTAAAAATCTCTTCTTCATGAGTGTCCTGGCCAAAGACAGGAGCAGCAGAAGTTACACAAAACAGAAATCACAGCCATACATCCACATTAAAATTATACATAAAACACAATAACAGCCAGTTCTAAAACCATACATAACACACTAAAATAAGAACATACATATAAAACAATATATATAGATACAATAAAATGACAATAAATAGACTGCTAGTCATATTTTTTCAGAAGTTGGCGCCGATTGGACTCAATGGAAGGGGGCGGGATATTGGCTCTCTATTAGAACACAATCTTGGCTCACCTGCTCAACCCACATACATATATGTACTGTACATGCATGTAGTCACACAGAAATTAGGTAAATATTATATAAAAGCTATTTAAATATGACGAACAGATTGCAGGGCACAGTAGAAGGAAACTATTTTCCTTTCATAATAATTTTGCTATGATTAATTCATGTTTAATATCACGTTTTTCTAATCTACTCAAAGTGGAGCAACACTCCAGTGCCTCCGGTTGACCAGTCACTAAAGGTAAAGGTCACATTAAGTCTGTGAAAAGTTCTCATTCTGTTCCTAATAGAGGTATTAAAATTCCAGTGTTAGACTAAATCTGAATAACCAATATAATTACAGAAATATTAACACAATGATTCCAGTTGTATTTTTTCCATCCTCAGTCAGCCTTATAGGATTGTTATGTGTAGGGGTTCCTGAGGAAGATCTCTGCGCCACCGTAGAAAAGCTCCACTGGACTGGTGATTCAGATCCTCCATCTATTACTCCTCCATTACAAAGACACTGACGGTAAAACCTATGCATGTTCCTCTGCATCTGACACTTTTGTCCTCAGCAGGAGCTTGTCCATCATCTTTCTTTTTCTAATCCCTGAATATTAACAGACTGTGGCTTAACATGAGGATGACGCATGGTTATTTTCATGACATTTCCAAAGGGCAAACGCAAACCGATGATGTGCTTTTTATTTCTACTTTGTGGCATTTGGTAAAATACAATAAAGAGGCATTTTGCAGTAACTGAAAAGAATCCGGAAGCCGCAGGTAACTTTACATGTGTTAAACTTTAAATGCCAATGTTTTTACCGGAGTTTTTATTTATTTATTTATTTTTTTTTTTTAAATAGTATCAAATAGGGCGTCAAAATCATCTTAGTTCAGGGGCCACATACAGCCTAAATTCATCTAAAGTGGGCCGGACCTGTAAAATAATAACTTAAAAATAATGACAATTAAAGATTTTTCTCCCTATTTTATTGCAAAAAAAAGTAAAATTAAATTAAATCAGAAAAATAATTGAAATTAGTGTATATAAAAGCGACTGTGTTTTTTAAGAAAACACAGTCAGTAAATTAACTTCAGTTCATTATTCACGCTGAATAGAAGTGCTATACTGACTAATGTATTAAACTTCAGGATGCTTTTATGACTATAGTTGTGAAATAATTGAAGTGCTTTACTCCAGCTTAGAAAAGGCCTAGTTAATGCATCACAGACATTCCACTGGTCTGGGATCCAACACAAAGACAAGTGGCCGACCATTTACAGCCCCTGCATCAGACACTGAAGTATCTATCATGCCTTTACACAATCATTATTTAACATATTATGGCCACATAATAGGGACACATCACTGCAAATTACCTGAATTAATGCATCTTGACAAACTTTATCAAACTTATAATCCACTCCCACTCCCATTTTGCAGATTCCATTAGACGTACATCAGTGAGTCTGGAATGACACCGAGATAAAGGTTACCCTCATATTTAATGATATACTTTTCCTTAGGGACTCTTTCTAGGCAGCTATAAGGGGCTCTCAATGGGTGTTTGTTATCCTTATTAAAAGTTCAATAACACTATGGAAACAATTTAATTAATAATGATTGTGTATGAAAGAGCACTGCCTCAGGGCCTCGGAAAATGACTGATAAAAAGTACCATTTTAATGTAGGAGAATTAATTACCTGCTGAAGTACACACCTCCTTTTTTTACCACATCCCTTCCAGGACTTATCATTTTGACCTTTCCCTCAGAGTACCTTCTCTTCTTTATTTATCTACCAGTCATAACTACTGTAAACTTCCCCGCAGATGAACTCTAAACACTGGCTGACGTATCTGGCTTTATATTGACAGGGGGTTAATGGAGTCAAATTCAGGGCAGGTCACTTTCTCCACACATCAATATGACCTCGGGGGTCGGGCTTAAGCGTGTGGTAATAGGGGGGATTAAATGCATGCGTTATGGAGATATTTAAGAAAAGAAGCATTTTTTTCCACACTTGTAGTGGAATACTATTAAGTTAAAACTAAGTTCATTATCTGCTAAGCCCATAAAAAGATAAATGATGCTACACTCAGTGCTCACGCTCACTATAAAATACTGTGCCTGCAGCCATAACAGCAGCAGAAGTGAGATTTAAATAAGAAAAAAGCAGCACTAACTTGGTATGGAAATGCTTAGCTGTCTACCATTTAAATGTTCTATGTGGATCAATTTAAGCAGCAATGGATAATTGTCATTTTAATGGTATTACCATGGTAGTGCTATGAATGTGGTAGTACATGACTCGTCTTTGGTGGGAAAAAAAAGAGTGTAAGGTCATATTAACAATAAAATGAAATTAAAGCTGAAGGATTCTATAAAAAAGAAGTTTTATGTGTTCAGCTCATGTGTTGTCATTTTTGCTTTTTGCTGTTTCAGTGTTTCAAACCTTTAATAAGGGCCAGTAGGGAGCAGTGATGCTGTGGATAAACTTACTGGAAAACATCACAGGTCTGTGTGGGTCAGGTCAAAAGGCCGTGGTGGGCTGTGAACAGAGCCGGATTTAGACTTGGTGAGGCCCTAAGCCAGGGGTGTCCAACATATGGCCTGTGGGCCAAATCCAGCCCATCAAAGCATCCAATCCAACCTGTGGGACGAATCTGTGAATCTGAAAAATTACACTGAAGATATTAACAATCAAGGCTGTCAGAACCATTTCAGTTTGGGTTCCAGGTACAGATCAATATGATCTGAAGTGGTCAAGTGGATCTTGTTTTAATGTAAGAAAAAAAAAGGAAAATTGCAAGAAAATGTTTCCATTTACAAACCATTCTTGCACAAAAAAACATGAAGAACCTGAAAAAAATGAACAATATGAAATGCCTTAAGAGAAGTGGAATGTTACCAATATTTTGCCTGTTATTAATGTTTTGTCTAATTGTAGATCCACTGTGATCTGTAAGTTGTAATGTACATGTGTAAATGATAAACTGAATCATAACATTGCTAAAATTGCACTTATTTTTCTTAAGAATTTTCAGGTTGTTCATATTTGTTCGTGTTATGTTCAACTACATTTTCATAGTGTAATTATGCTTTTTTCACTTTAAAAAATAGAAACAATTTTGGAGTTGACATTATTCATATGTTCTTACCTTATTATTTTACAGGTCTGTCCCACTTCAGATCATATTGGGCTGAATGTGGCTCCTGAACTATAATGAGTTTGACATCCCTGCTCTACACTATACAGTACAAAGCCCTGAGGCCCCCACCCCTTCTAAGTGACACCAGCTGGTCTCAGAAAGCTTTAAAAAATATCTGCCTTTTGACTATAGGAAAATTTGAAAATATACTGCCTTTTCATTTTTTTTTAATAATATAGACTGTGTTGTAAAATCATTAAAAAATTATATAAAAGAATCCTCTAAGTTACAACTTAAAACATTTTTTTCTTGATTTCGTAAAAGCAAAATCATTGATTATGTCATCAAAAGACATGCTACACAACTTATCATTTTTTATGCACATGATGCTAAGTGCAGACAATTTATCTTGAGACATAGTTGCCCTCGGTTCATTTTTTATTCTCTTTAGCGGCGACAAAAATCTGTCCCCTGAACAATGTGTAGTCTTCAGACACAGAAATAGTCTTCATATTGTTTCCACATCAGGGAAAAATAAATGAATCTTGTCTTGAAAGAAGACTTGATACAGATCTTTGTGTTGAATTTGTTTTTTCCAGGATAATTCTGCTTGACATAATCATGGAGGTGCCTCAGTTCACCTGAGAGGTCAAACACAATTAAATACACTATAACTACATGGATTATCTATAGGCTACTTACACAATGAACATTGATACTAAATATTACACATCACCTATAATTCAGCTATCTAGTCAACACAAGTATAGATGATTCATTTGCAAAAACACATTGAATGGAAAAAAAAAAAAAAGGAAGCTGTAGCTTATTTAGCTTGTAACTCCATCTGACATTGGCTGTGTATTTCACACCTAGGCCTTCAGGTAGGGTGACCAGATCCTAACTCACTAGACGAGGGACAAACTTCATATATTTTATTTAAATGCAAGTTTGCTCACATAAGAAAACATAGTGGCAGGAAGCATTCATGCTGACTGCTAATAACAATGTGGGACAGCATCTCAGTTTGCGGGATGTGTAAAAAAATAATAAAAATGCGGGACTGTCCCACATGAAGAGGGACATCTGGTCACCCTACCTTCAGGGGTGTACTTGACATAATCCACCTTTTGATATTAATATAATACAACAAATTCAAAGTCATAGGGTGTTGTATCACAGACAGGTATTAGATGTATAGAGAATGAATGCCATTACTAAAGCAACAAACCCAATGAACACAACTCAGCAGGATCCTTTCACTACAGCCACAGCTGCACCATGTCCAACATCTCCACCACATTCACAGCCCTCTCAGGCAGACCATCTGCAGCAGATCAGGAGAGCAAGCAACGCTCGAGTCTGTTAATCTATCAACAACGCAGAGGAATATGGAATTGGCATGACAACCAATACGTGGACTGACAGCTTCAGTGTGTGTGTAAGTGCAGGGTAAGGCCAGTAGTTTGTGAATAATGGGGTGAGTGATTAGAGCATGTTTCTGCTGGTGGTAAGTGGTCGGATGGCTGTGAGCCCTTATTTCATGGATAGTGTAGAAAATGGCTCTTCTGTTTGGCTGTCGCTCTGAGGTTGTTGATGAAAAACCTTTCTGTACAATAAGGAGACAGCACAATCTCAAAGCATATCCAAGGATTATTTGACACGATTAACATAAAATGCTAAAATATAAACAAAAAAACCAAAAAGTGTTTTCTTTCACAGACAACAGGAGAGCAGTATAAATAGACACATTTGGATGAACGCTGGGACACTGCTGGAAAGGACGTGGTCTCAGGTTGGTCCAACTTCGATCCAACCAGCTACCAGGTGGACTCCACATGTTTGAGCTGAACAGCCTCTGTATCCAGGTGTACTTTGCATTCTGGGAAGCAATGGAGCATGCACACTGTGGCAGCTTGTGTAGTAGTTACAACACAAGCTGTTGCTCTATGTTAAAGGTCCAGTGTGTAAGATTTAGGGGGGTTTAAGGGGATCTAATCGCAGAAATGACATATAATAACCATAATTATGTTTTAATTAGTGTATAGCCACTTGAAAATGACAATCGTTGTTATTTTGTGACATTAAAATGAGTTGTTTACATTGAGGGAGCAGGTTCACGCCGTGTGACAGTGGCATGTTTCTACTGCAGCTGAAAATAGGTTACTTCTTCTTTTGTCTGTTTATGGTGAGTAGCATACAGCGTTAAAGGTACAGTACTATTATCAATGTTTGTGTGTTAATATCCCATTAAGTAAAAAGGCCAGAACAGACAAGATAAACACTGGCTATAACATAGGCAGTTTTTAAACCACTGTAGAGGTAGGAATATTTAGGTGATTGCAATATAAAACCTCACTACTAGATGCCACTAAATGGTACACACTGTACCTTTAAATTATATAGAAAGATGATAGAACAATTCTGAGACAAGAGACAGAGTCACTGCATTCTGGAATCAAGAGTTTATTTACGTGGTCCTTTTGAGCCAGATGATATTCAGCATTTCTTATTCATTTCTATTCCTATTCTTATTTTATTTTTACCATACATACTATATATTTCATATATTGTGTTCTACTTCCTGTGTCTCCAGTGTTGGTTGTCTGTTGTCTTGGATTGTCAGTGTGTTTTTTATTGTTACTGCTGCCGTAATCAATCAATAATTTCCTGCAAAGGATCAATAAAGTATCTATCTTATCTCATTTTATTGTAATCTTATAACCAAATCACAATTACTGACTTCCAATCAGGTGCAAAAGTCACAAATCCAACGCAAATTTTAAGAAATTATACTAATATAACCTTTTCGGCTCTTCAGTGTCTTTGACACTTTCACTACATAATTTAGACTCAAATGTTTTTATTTTATTTGCGTATATCTGCTTTATCAAATGTGAAGTACATTCAAATTAAACAAACTCAATTAAAAATGTAACTTTTATCTCTTTCTTTTATTATTGTCCTTATTCTCTGTTTTCTCCTAAACTTTTTTATTTATTTTTATTTTGGTACAACAGGATTATTTTCTGTGTGAAGAGAAATCAAAAAAGAGGAAAGGCACAAAGTTTATTTTATTTTATTTATTTTTTTAAATTAAGTTTCAGACAACAGGAAATATACTGCAGTTACATTACACTGTTATATTGCAACACTAGTGAGTCTCTTCTCATTTCTTTGGTTTAGGAGTAAATGATAGAACATATGAAGTTACAGTAGGATTACTTTGATCTGGGGCACCGCTACCTGTTTTGGGCCCCCTGAAACATTATGTTGTTCGGCCCTTGCTACAAGAAAGTCACTTGGAAGTGGGGGTGGGGGGGTGATTAGCGGTCCGTGATTGCTAACTCGTTTTACTAATTCCTCTCCGGGCCCACTCCACTGCTCTGTGGGCCCCCCAGGAATGCTGGGCCCCATGAATTTGTCATGCTTACCCCCCCTTAACGGCGCCCCAGATTTTGATAACAAATTTGCTGGTTTTCTTCATAATTTTTTTACCTCCATCCCTACAGAAATAATTGTTGAAAGAGATCAGTGCAATAAATAATCCAAAGCCAACAGGAAGTCTCATGTTCCAGCATCCAGAGGGACTGTGGACTAATGTGGACTCATTTAGGATGGACTTCATTCAAGGGAAACCTGGATTCAATCAATCAGCATTTGTTTTGGGTGCGAAATAATGGCATTTATCTCTGGAGAAAAAATTTAAAGAACTATCAAGCTGTTATCAGCAACAAATCCAGAACCCGGGGTCTGCCATGGTCTGGGGTGGAGTCAGCGCAAAGGGCAAAGGTCGTTGTTACTTCAGAGATGGACAATTAATACTGAAAAATCCACTGAGATTGTGAAGCGACAAAAGCAGCCTTAAAGAGGACGACATTTCCAGGGACGTCCATGAATGTTTCAAGAACGCACACATCCCAAAGGCCTCGCTGAGGGGGAGGAGCATACGGGTGTTGGACTGGTCTGATGCAATCCTTACAAATTCTAGTCCCTAACAGAGCATGTGTGGAACGTAATGAGGACCCTGTACTCCTGAAACTCTTCATCACTTGGTGTCTTTAGTCCTTACAATTCTTTAAAAGTGTTGAGAAAGAAATGTTTAAAAAAAAAAATCTATTTTTATGGCCTGAAATGTCAGAAAGTGTTGTGTTGCTCTCTATGTAATACAATAATGAAGTAATTTCTGATTTATATATTGTTGGCCTCATGGAATAAGTTCCTAAGTCATATTTTTATTTTTATTATAGTCAATGACATAAAATGAAGCAGCAGTGTAAGGAGAGTAAAGTTACGCAGATATCATAATTTGGCTAAAAATACTAAGGCAGTTATGCTATGAGGCAAACGATATGTTGTTCCTGAAATATTAGATTAGCATATTAGCTCAGTTAATTAAAAAAAATGTAAAAAATGCCAAAAATCTAACATTTTTTGTCATTTATCAGTCAAAAAATACACATGCCGAAGAGGTGTGTTACCAAATCTGAAACTGTCACAAGATTACATCTGACCAGCAGTTATAACAATTAAGCTTTGGATCAAAATCAATTAACTCACAGTGATCAGCAAAGCAATATTAGAGATGAAGAACAACAGTATTGTGCTTTGATCTGTTGTTACTATTCAGAGGACGTGTGGATCCAAACCCAAAGCTTTTATATCTTTTTAATTTAATGTTACGCTGTTTTGCTGGGAATTACTCTTTCAGGTTGGTGAAATTTATATCCCTTGCAACACTTCCTGCACCTTGTCTTGTTTTAGTGTTACTCCAAAGTAAAGCTAAGGAGGCAGTGTGAGGCTGAGGGGAAAATCCACTGTAGCGGCCCTGGAACATGCCCAGTCTTCTGGTTTCATTTACTATGGTGATCTCAGAGTAAAAATAAAATACATGAAAATCTATTGCTTATGTACAAACTCACTTTAACTCTTTAACCCCTGAGACATTATTCCAGGTAAACGTGCTGCTGTGAATTGTCGTCTGTTTCAGTGTCATTAAAGCTGCTGTGAGTATGTGTTTGTGTTCCTTTTCTTCAGTGGTTTTGTTTTACTGTGTGTTTTAGGGTCAAAACAGGGTGGAATAACAGAAAAAGACAAAAAGAGGAACTTAAGTTTGACAGGTTTTTACTAAGTAAGGCACTCAGAATATACATCAATAAGAGACTTAGGACGTTGGACATGAACTGTGAACTGGAACACACTGAACAAGTATTTGAATTTGGGCCCAGTAGTTTTTATTTTGAGGCTCTTTTTTTCTAAATCAGTCTAGCTGCTTTTTGGCACTTGGTTGAACTCCAAAAAAAACAGTTACATAATAAAAAAGTAAAGAAAAATCACCACAACACTGCAAACAACAGTAAAAACAAAAAACGACAAGGAAAACGGTATGAAAAAAAAAAGCCCAAAGCATCTATTTTTAGCAAGTCAGTCTCACTCACTGCTCTGTGTTTTACCCCCCCATTCTACAGGTGGCGGGGGGTGTACTGAGCATGCTCAGATGTCTATGGAAAGAACAATGTCTATTCTATCAGCACATTTTGAAATTTTTCTTATTGAGCAAATGGTTGAATTTTTATAAATATTTTTTAAAAAATCATACATACAGAACGCTCATCACAGACACGTCAGGGGTTAAAGGGTTAAAAAGGTGACTGGGTTGGTATTTTTTATACACTACTGCATGGTAGCATGCACACATTCTGACTGTATCATTCATACATCATTACCTGTGTTAAATGTTAGTTCTTATTTAATGTGGTGACATTTTGTGTATTGTATGAGTTTACATTAGATTCTCTAATGTAATTATTAATTGAACTGAAGTGACTTGATGTTAATCTCAGATCACCTCATTTCCTAAAGGTCAGGACTCACATTACAATTACAACATGAAAGTGCTATTATTGAAAAATTGTGTTACATTTTTTTTCCCCCACTGAATGGTAAAGATTAGTCAACAGATACAATTGAGAGAAATTCCTCTTCTCTGCCGCTGAACCGAGCCCTTGTTGTATTATGTTCCTTTTGTTTCATATTGATGGGGTTATCAATTACAGACAATAACAGGGGACCCAATGGGTGGGGAGTGTGGGTGACAAGGGTAAAAGAGCTATTTGGATTTCTAGAGCCACACTCCAGGCTTTCAATAACAGGATTAATGTAGCCCCCGGTGCTGCTGTTCCGGTTGGAAAAGGATCAATCAGAAAAAGGCAAAAGCGTATTAAAAGGATTATAGATTAGCAATTAGATGTCTTCTGACTGGGGGTGAGAAAGCACTCTCACACAGTATTTTAAGTCTTAAGGTGAGTTGTGCGATGGCTGGCACTGTGGTCCACTTTTCACTCACACTATATCTTCTTCAATTAGACGCTCGGAGGTTCATCTGAGTCCAGGAACTCCCCGCTGTAGTAACACACAGCCGGATTTCTTCATTTCGTTAACACAACATTGCTTTGGGTTACTTTGGTGACAAATCACATCTACATTTTGATTTACACAAAAACTGATCATTAGATGCAGTCAAATATTTTGGAAGCTCAAGTTTTCACATAATTAGGTGTCTGGTCAGGAATGCTCTTAAAAAGACAGAAATCTACTAAATTCATATGCACACAGAAGACACTAATGATGCTGATTTGTCTGAAGGACGTTCCTTTTGTGAGCTCGGCATGTGCAACAAACACACAGTAATGTGATGTTAATGACAGCAGCTAACACAGGTCTAAATGAAATGAGGTGATGCTGTGGAACATTATTTAGCCTGTTATCACATACTTCTAGGATGTCAACCTTGTTTTTATCACCTGATTACAGAAGCCAGATGTTCATCTGTTCATATCTTAAAATAAGGAGATGTATCAGCCACTGACAGTCAGCACAGACCAGTGGTTGTCAACCCGTCCGGCTTCGGGACCCACTATCACGTCTCAATAACAAGCCATAATCCAAATTGATAAAAGATAAACTTATTAAATGTATTTAATGAAAAGATGATGTGTTTTGAACCTGAGATAGTACAGAATATCACAGTATGAAAACACAAAAGTCAGCTTAAATGATAAACCCAACTGACCAGCAGGTAGTGGTACTAAAGATGCAAACATTCCCTGTATCAGTAAATTAGGTACATTTTAACCAAAACTAAAAAGTGCACTCAGATAAAAATCAAAACTTCATTCAGTCACTTATTGAAGAATTAAACATATTGAGTTTTTTATCCTCATTGTAGGTAAAACCATATCTGATGTAGTCGTTGGCATACCTGAGTTTTGATTGAAATAGAAACTTTTGTGTCTTCTTTTATGCTGTGAAATGTCTGGTGTTAATTAGCATTACAGCGCATTACCGCCACCTACTGTTGGGGAGTGTGAATGGATGGCGCTCAGCTCCATAAAAAACAAAGCACAGGATTTGTTTCTTAACATTATTTTTTGCCCACACAAAGGACCGTGTCCCACTGAAAACAGGTTTGCAACCCACCAAGGCAAGGCAAATTTATTTCTATAGCACCATTCATACACAAGGCAATTCAAAGTGATTCACACATACATACATACGTAGATAAAACTAAAAACAAACAGACAGACAAAAAATAATATTAATAAATGAATAAATAAAATATATCATGCAATAATCGAAGCTACATAGAGAGACAAAGTGTAGCATCACTACTCATGGATCATGCTAATCTCAGCTCGAATACAGGGAATTTAATTAACCTGGTGTGCTGGTAGATTTTCCATATAGGTTAGAAATGGTTGCCATGTCTTGTAAAATGTCTTACACTCTATTCTTTTTTAAAGTACATTTCCCATTTTTCGAGTGCCATATTTAATTCCAAAGTTGTTAAAGTATTGTTACAGATGTGGTTGGTGTTGAATTCAACTATTGCCAACTTTTTACCCAAAAACAGCTGCAGTTCACAAAACTATGGGTGTTACATCAGCATAAACTGTCCAAAATACACTTTAATAGTGTGATTATTTGAGGTTAACAGTGCATTTGAACGATTTTTACACCTTTTTCACGTTTTTTGTTATGTTTAAGACTCGTCTAGAAATTCAGTTACAGATTCTTTCACTTTCTAACCTCAGATAAGAGGTAAAAATACTAAATAGACCTGTCAGTCTTCAGAACCGTCATGTTCACCATCTCAAATGAGCAGGTCAAATATAAATGAATTCAATTTAAACTTTTGTCTCATATATAATTCTTCTTTGTATTTCTCTTCAGGACTTATGCAAACTTCTGATCATGTTTTATAATTAAGGATTCAACAAACTTTCAAGCACCACTATATGTGTTTGCATTACTTTTCCTTTTTTTTTTTTTCTCCCTAAATGTTTTCCCAGTGCTGCTCAGACCAGATGGCCAGCCAGTGCTTAGCCAGCTCCATTGAAAGCCCTCAGCAGTTTAACATTAAACACAGCTCTGTGTCATTCTCCATTTTTCTGCAAGGTATAAATCAATGTCCTCATTCCCTAACACCCCTTAGCAAGCATTATGATATCATTAAAGCACCACTGCACATTATCTTAACACAGTAAAGTACCAACTATGTCTAACTTTAACATGATTTTTCAATGTTTTGAAGGCCAGTTTTGACTAAATAGAATCAAATCTGGATGCCGACTGATTTAAAGAGTCTAACTGACCTTTGTAAAGCTGTGGGTTCCTATTTTATTTCCATGAAATTTGTTATTTATGTAATTTGAAAATTGGCCAATCAGAACAGAGGGGGTTATAGGTCCGCCATATGGAGAACAAGAGATAAGTTTGATGAGTTTTTTTTAATGTTTTATATGGAAGATTTGTGCATGCTTGTGTGTTTATGTAGGTTTTGTCTTGGAGTCTGTGTTTTGCTGGAAGCTATTTAATTTTTTTGATGTTAACTGACTAGAGTCCCAAGCTAATGGTGGATGGTGTCACACACTACTGCAGCTGTAGAGGAAAGATGCAGAGAAGGTGTTGAGTGATCAGGAAGATATATCTGGATTTAAAAATGCCTATATGAATAAATGAATGAATGAATGAATTTATTACAAATTAATGTATCTAATTGAGAAAAAATAATGAATAAAAAAATAATAGTGATATAAACATCATCAAATCATAATATGAACAAGTTTGAAAAAGGAGTGGGCAGAAGTATGCACTTTGTTAAAATTCCCACCCCTTTCTACTCACTATGGTTTATATATCTATCTACAAATATCCATATACTACATAATTATCCATATTAATAAACATATCCATAAAAATATATAAAAGATACATATACTACATAAATATCCATATTAATAAACATATACAGTACACTATATCCATACAAATATATAAAACATAGAGTATATATACTACATAAATATCCATATCAACTTAATATCCCATATGTTCAGCAATTTTTATCCCTCATCCTCCATATACCTATTTAGAAATATTTTTATACCTCTTTTTAAATATATTTATGTTTGTACTTTGCTTTATCACTTGTTCCAGACTGTTCCACAAAGTCACCCCAAGGCTTGATATGCACATACTTTTCATTGTTGTTCTTACTTTGTTTTTTTTTTTTAATTTAGATCTCCCCTTAGATTATAACCTCCTTCTCTTTCTGTGAACATTCCCCAGATATTTTTTGGCAGTAGATTAATTCTTGCTTTGTACATTATCTGCGCTGTTTTAAATTGAACCAAATCCATAAATTTCAATGTGCATGATTTTATAAATAGCGGGTTTGTGTGTTATCTGTATCCTGCTTTGTTTATTGTATGTATTATATTTCTGAAGTGTGCATAAGGATACACATAACAGATTGCAACACATATTTAATGTTTGTATTCAAACAGGCACAGTTCTTCCACACCAAGTATTTAAAAGGGATTTTTATTAATAGAATAGAATAGATGTACATGTTTACAATGACTGATAGAAACAGTTTCTTATCTGGAAAGATATTTATGTATTTGAACATTATAACAACATAGAATAAAATAGAATAGAATAGAATAGAATAGAATAGAATAGAATAGAATAGATCTTTATTGTCACTGTCACAGGAACAATGAAAAGCAAAAACACTTAGTGCAAAAAGACTGTATAAAAATATACATATGTTATATTTCTGTGGTATTAATATTACAAACTATCAGGGGCAGGGGGACCTACATTCCAGAAACACACTTACTGTTTCTAGACTGAAAACAGTCACTGTAAAACCACAAATCACATCCCTTTTCTGTATAGTTTCTTTTGTCATTAGCTGCATTAAAGATCTTTTTGGAATCGTACAAACATGTTCAGAGCTGTCACAGTTTAGCCTGAACTGTGGATCAACAAACATCACAATTAACAGACACTATCATCACACATGTAGAGGAAACATTATGATTTCAGTATCAAACTGCGTTCTTTTATTTTAGAGCTGTGTCTAGTGGTGAAAATAATGTTAGTGCTTCTAATTTTTTATCACATTGTCATTTGCCACTATGACTCTGAAAGTTGCTTTGTATTGGTTCTGTGCTAGTGTCAGTGCACTAGGAGCCTCTTTACTCCCTCTAGTGGTCATATAAATCCAACGGCTTGTCAGTGTAAATAACTCTAGTTCATATCTCTGCAGTCCAATCAATACATCAGCATCTTTGGTATAACTTCACAGCTCTTTATTCTTAACACTGTATTGATAACTTTAGGTCACTGTTTATATTTCAAAGCAGAAACACAATGTAAAACTATTTTTTATAATTGTAGTGTAAACTGTCTAATAACAATAAAGTAAGTGTGCAGAATTTACTTTATTATTAATTCAGTAATTTAAATGAATAAATTACATGCATTCAATTTCTGAATTTCATCTCTCTCCTTTCCTACAGATACCAACACATAATAATAATAATAATAATAATAATAATAATAATAATAACAAATGTATGTTGATCTAAAGCTTCAGAATAACAGGTTCTAGCAAGAATCCCGATTTTAATCTAACAGATATTTATCAAGAAGGAATTAATCCTTTCGAAATTAAAGTTTTTTTATAAAAGAGCGGAAAAAAAGGAAACCAAAAATATATAATATACAGTAAAAGTTATCTCAAGGAGGAATGTTTGCACAATATGCTATTTCTGTAATCCGGTTATCTTTGCTTGGCAGCAGAAACCGTGAACGTGTAGCACAATTAAAGTTAAACTACAGATGTGGATGCCAGGTGAAGTGTAAGTAAAAATATCTGTGCAGAGACAAAATCCCCATTGTTGCCTTATAATATATTAACTGATATTTTCAACTATGCCGTACATTAATAAAATGTTGAGAAGAAAACAACACAAAACACATTTACTTACACAGGCAATCCATTATAGCACATTTCTACACCTGTACATATACTGAAGTAGGTTCACTGTGTTCATTCTCATTCTATAGGTCTGCTCTCTCCAGCTGACTAAAAAGGAGAATTGAGGCAGGAACTGGACTGTGTCCAATTTCTATTGATTTCTAGCCTACCTTGCCCTCTGTCCTGGTATTGGTGTAAACGCACAACGCAGGAATGTCGAGAAACAAATGGACTCCTTCATTGGTTGTGACAGCTGAGCGGGGTTTGACGGACAGGAACTAATTTTTCCATCATACGCAAATAAAAACAAAAGAAAAGGAGTGAATAAGTGGCTTATTAGAGGCAGGTGTTGGGCAAACCCTATAAATGCAAATATCTGTTAGGCTATCGCTTCTCCGTCCTGATAGATTTGATCTTATTTTTTACATCTCCTGCAAAACATCACTTCTATTCTGAACATAAAACTTCATGACATAATTTTCCGTCTTTAAACAATTACAGTATTTATATGTATTCATTAATATTTCTTACAATATTGTGTTTGTTGGTTAGATAATGTAAATACTTAATTATACATATACTTAAATATGCTTTAAAGATGTGAGATGAGTTTATAATTGTGTAGCTATCCTTCTGTGATATTAACCCATAAAGACCCAAACATCAATCACCGACCAACAGCATCTACATCTGTAAACTGTTTAATACCTGTCGATACACTAACCCTATCAATACATGTAAATAATTGGTGTAAAATGTAGTTATTCACTTTTTCATGGTCATCAGATATTGGACGTTCAGAGGCTCCGTAGTTACCATGGAAACACCGTCATCTTCTACAACATTGATTCACCAGTAAAACCCAA
>JAPQRQ010000003.1:11866893-11877401 GCA_037367365.1 Apogon talboti
TTGATTCACCAGTAAAACCCATGGAGTTGGATCAATGACAGTGGATGGACACACTGGGTTTATGTTCAGTTAATTAATTATATATTTTGCTAAAAATGTCACTTTTTCTTCAGTTTTCTCTGTTTTGATACAATAATCTTTGAATTTACTCTGCGCTTTAATGAACATCTACATAATCAGTGAGTCAAACATTGGAAAATAGATGATTTTCACTGAAAAAAATGCTAAATACAGAATATAATATTACAATAAATGGTGACAAATCACTTAGGAAAGGTTAAGTAGAGAGAAAAAAATATTTGGGAACTGCCACGAAAGTATGCCTGGGTCTTTATGGGTTAAAATAGGAAAATGCAAAATATTTTGTCTGAAATACAGTGTCTCACAAGATAATACCAAAATACACACCTATTTAGTGTGCTAACCTTTTTTTTTGTTTGTTTAATTTTGGTCATTTTATTTCTTTATTGCCTCCACCAATGAGGTTATGTAATCACCAGGGTTTGTCTGTCTGTCTGTCTGTCTCTCTGTTAGTTAGCAACATAACTCAAAAAGTTATGGACGGATTTTAATAAAATTTTCAGGAAATGTCTGAAATGGGACAAGGAACAAGTGATTAGATTTTGGGGGTGATCCAGATCATTGTCTGGATCTAGGATTGTTTTATGGCATTTTCAGTTGAATAACCTCTCAGCTGGCATGTCGGTTTCTGCACATGACACTTGTCAACGTGGCCCAATTGTTTATCTGTTGCTAGGTAACCCACTTCAATGATATTATATGTTATTGCTGAGAAGACATGTCACCATGACATGCACAGCAGCATGGTGGGGAACTGAGCTGCCTTGGTGGAGGTCTACGCTCTCTGAGTGCTTTTCTAGTAACAAATGCATTATGAGTTGTATTAAACAGACACGTTAGGATGTTAAAGTAATTAGTGAAGTGTTAGTCTGGACTCGGTTTGAGTTGCAGCTGCTATGGCTTTGACTCATACTGAAATGTTTCTGCTGTTGTCACTGTAAGGTACAGCCCTGCAGTAGCTGTCACACTGAATCCACTGGTTCTGTGTTCAGATATTGACAGCCTTGCTGATATCTTCCTGCCTAGTTGGATAGCCCTTAAGTGCATACAAAGCATCTATTTTTATCTGTATCATGTCTATATTTATACCCATCTATCATTCAGCAAGTATTTCTGTCTTTGTTCTGTTTGGACTCCGGGGTCTTGAGGATGAGGTTTGATGAAAAAAAAGAAGGCAGCTTATCTAAAAATATGGCTCTAAATACAGTATGTCATGTGTATTAACCATTCAACCTGGGTGACATTCATATGACACAGAGCACCACTACACTGAAAAACCTTTGCATGTTTTAATGTAGTTACAGTTAGAAGTAAACACTCCACTGAGAACAAACAATGGTTTCCATATTAAGATCCACTCCTTGGTAACAGTTACTACTTCCTATAAGTTTCTATGTAATCTCAATGATGACAAGTCTAAATGTCTGCTAGAAAAAAACATGTAAGAAAGATGAGAAGGAGATGTCTTCTTACTTCTGCAGAGAAGGAGAAAATGTAGTTGCCATTGTAATTTATTGTAAGACTTTCTTTTTCACTGTAGCACTTTGAGATTCTTTTGAATGAAATGTGCTTTATAAATGTAATCTTTTATAATAATAACAATGATAATAATAATAATAATAATAATAACTATTATTATTATTGTTATTATTATTATTATTATTATTATTATTATTATTATTATTATTATTATTATTATTATTATTATTATTATTATGGACCACACTATTTTTCACATATTCATCGCTAACTATAGCATTTTGATTGACAAGTGAACATGTCGCAATCACGCAAGAAAGACATTATTTTTGTTCGGTGCTCTACTAACACGTCAACATGAAATAAAGTCCATCAATAGAAATTCTTGGTCATCTGAAGTGGTTTCCAGGTCTGGCTAGTTTCATTTAGGTCCATCAATAGGTTAAAAGGTGCCTACAAATGTGAATGTGACATATGGGTTATGTGTCTGAGACAAACGGTGGTAAAGTCCACGTCTGGTCCAGCGTCACCTGAAGTAAGATCCAGAATAGGTGAAGATAATGACTTTAATTCCAGCATCAACTCTGCTTTAAACTCTGCATCTCTTTGGAAAATATGTCTGTTTTAGAAGCGTCCATGCATCTCATATATAAATGCATATAAAAGTGTTTGTCGCTTGGTCTGTCGATCTCCATTATGTTTCTACCCAGAATGATCTAAAGTGAGGCTGTTCCTGAGATGTTGGTGAGGTGCATGGAGAATAAGCAGGTCCAAGACTCTGGCAGGAAATGCACTATAAAACAACTATGTGTTACTTTAATAAAATAATTGTACACCACAAGTGATTCTGGAGTTTTTTTATCCTGCATTTCTGATGATTCAGGGACAGATGTATGTATCATTCAGGTTAATGTTCTTGTGTTAGGACATCCATTACTCATTTCCAATGATGGTAGGAGCTCAACACACCCTACGATGGTGCATTTCCACTGCAGTTATAGCACTACCTCAATGCAAAACACAGCATAAACTATTGCCACATTGTCTTCAGTGGAACCACAGCTATGAGCAACACAACAATGGAGCAGGATGAAGTTGTACTAACCCCAAATAGTATTATATTAACCCATACAGACCCAAACATTCACCGGTGAGCAAAACCATCTACTGATATAAACTGTTTAATGCCTGTAGTGTTTAGGCGCTGAAGTAGGGTTATTTTGTTTGTTTTGTTGCATATTCGAAACAAACTGAACTGAGCTCTAATTTTACCTAGAGGCCAGAACCCTGCAGGTCACCATGCAGTAGTTTTCACTGTACACTCAGGAGAATGTAGTGCAGCACTAATGCAGGACAGAGACAGGATGAATGCTGGTGGGGGTGGGGCGTGGGGGGTGGGGGGTAATAACAGTGGATTAACCTATAGCATGGAGTCTGTGAAATTGACAAAGGAGGTAACGATGGATTTGAGGATTTTATGTTTTCCTCTGCACAACATGAGTAAGCCAGACCGTGTGGGAGAAAGGACAGATATGAACACAGCCAGAATCTTGCTATCTAAATCTGAAAACCAGCTGATAAAAACCAGCCCAAAACAGCCTGGTGAGCATCCTCCCTCCCTCCCTCCCTCCCTCGTTCCCTTCTCTGGGTTCTCGGGCAGCTAAATGAAGCCTTTGAACCTCTTCACAGCAATGGGAGCTGAATGCTCTATCTACGGCAGCACGCTGGAAACAAGCTACTGGCCCAGGAATCCAGATAAACATATAAGAGGCGCTGGCCGCCGTCAACAGGCACATTCATAGGCAGACAATAGAGCTCTGATCAGAACAATGATTATGCGGGCCCTCTGCTGTCCTGTCATTGGCGGCCCACTTTCTCCATTCCTATCATTTTAATTAATTCTGTGATATTTCCAAAGTCTGGGCTGTATAGACCCCTAATGAGAAACCTCATCAAAAGATACACAAGCAAGGCAATTTGGGCTGCAGCTGGCATGATACACTGCACTTTCAGCCTCCTCTTCCATCCCCAATTACCCGCTTTCTTCTTGATGCACAGCGGCGTCTTAACCACAAACAACTCGTCTGGTCACCAACCTGTATTTGTGTTTTTCTTTCTTTTTTTTTTTTCTAGAAGGTAAGGTGTTTTGTTTTCTTTCTTCTTCTTCTTCCTCTTTTTTTTTGACTGGTTTGCTCTTGTGTACTGATAGCCATCTCATTGACTTTAATCAGCCATCCATCAATGTGACAACGCTCTAAGAATAAAGGTTTTCAGGCGCTAGTTAATTAATCTGCCCGCTCCTGTCTGCCTGCACTGCTCAATCATGGAGTAAATAAAGGCAGTCAAGAATGTAATTGTTTGTTTTCTGTGCAGAGTTTGGAAAAAAAAAAGCACTTTTTCATCTCAAGGAGCTGTGAAAGTTGCCCTTTCACTTTCATTTGCCAAATGTATCTCATAAGGCAAATGAGGCAGAGGTGTACACAAATGCCATATCTCAGAATAACTTGCTTTTTACGTTTTTTCCTCCTTGAACAACGTCAACAGTAAGTTTGCAGAATGCAGAAACTTGCAAACTAACAGTATTGTTATCGGTCTGTCTTTTTCATTATGCCTAATTCAGAATATTGCAATAATCAGGTGCTGGAGAATCAATACAAGTGCCTTGACAAAGTGAAAGGAACAGATTTTGCAGGCATAATAACAGACAGCAGGAGAGCATAATGACTAGGATGCTCATGCAGTATAATTACTACATAAGCAGTGTTTCCCTCAGGAATTATTCTGCTCCATTTTATCTTTGATTGTAGTATATTTTAATCAGTATTTGCTTTGAGAAAAGAGCTGTTTACATGCCCCTGGCGGAGTATGTGCATGTGCAAACTTGATTGCTTTAAGTGCCCTCAGAAAATGTGTGTGTTTAACAGTTTTCCGGAAACTGTTATCTATTGTTTTGTGACATCTATTCAATGATCCTCCTTTCTGTGTACAAGTCCGTGTCATCCCAACATAACTCAGGTTGATCAAGGGCCCACAGGTAAAATACTGTTTTAGTGATACTTAACCAGTGTTGTTTGTTACTTCCAAAGTGTAATCCATGACAGATTACTCGTTACTGTTTGTTACTGCAACAGCTTTAATGAATAAAGACCCAAACATCCACCAATACCCTAATATGTTGAAATAATTCAGGTAAAATACAATTTCATGGCCATCAGATATGACCCATTTGGACGTTCAGAGGTTCTGCGGTCACCATGGAAACACTGTCATCTTCTACAACATTGATTCACCTGTAAAACCCATGGAGTTGGATCAATGACAGTGGATGGACACACTGGGTTTATGTTCAGTTAATGATAGATTTGCTGAAATAGTCACTTTTTCTTTAGTTTTTTTCTTGTTTTCATATAATAACCCTCAACTTTAATCTGAGCTTTTATGAAGATCTACATGATTCAGTGAATTAAATACAGGACAAAAAACAGATTTTTGCTGAAAAAAACATAAAATACAGAGGATAATATTACAATAAATGGTGATAATTCATTTACGGAAGGATAAATATAGAGAAAAATTCACTTGGGAGCTGACACAAAAGTAACACTGGGTTAAACTAGTGAATGAGTGTTTATAAATATATGCATATAGTCTTACAGAACTGAAATGGATTTATTTACCCCTAAATACTTCAAATTCAATTCAATTAAACAAGCACGTCAAAGTTTTTTTCTGGAGAATACATATGTAATTTCTGAAAATCTGTCAGCTAAGGTGATTCAGAGGTAATTTACTTCTTGGATCCATTTAGTACACTATTCCACTTTTGACAAGTTATTACGTGATGTGTCAGGCTGTTTGACAGGCTGCTTGGGCTGTTAGATTCCTGCCGCTGCTGTTTGAATAGAGACTTGTTCCTGAGTGGAAATCACTGATGTGATTCATCCGGACAAATGCCGCGTACACAGAGCTGTCTCTCCACCGCGGGTATCTGTGGACAATAACACATGTACAGCTCCTCCTCTCAACACACTCTCCACTCCCACTCTTGAGTGAAATCACCCACTGAATCAAAGCCACAGAGATCTAATCAAGTACACCAGGCCAGTAACGACTTTTCAATGAGACGGATTATAAATTGAGTGTCACTGGGAAATGTGGCAAGTGTTCATATGTGACGGCTGTAAAAAGTTCAAAGCAATTGTGGAGGCTGACCTTAAAATCAAACAGCCTGCACTAATACACCCTAGCTTTTTTATATTTTGTATTGTGCAAAACAAGAAAGTCAACTAAAACTTCATGCATATTTATTTGTTTTGCTTTATTTTTCAGCATACCGTGAAAAGGTCCTCATCCAACAATAGATTTATTGGTTTAGTAAAGTTCTAATGTCCACATATGCATTTTTGTAATCTCTGTATTAAGATCCAATCTGACATATGTGAAGTATTTACAGCAGTAAAAAGAGTTTCAGTTAAAAGCTTCTATAACCAAAGGGTATTTAGTGTGACCTCCCTTTGCATTTAACCATTTTGTTCAAATATGAGATTTATCGCATTAATTTTCTGATGTTTTATTCCAGGTTTCATTCAACACATGTCAGATGTGTATAACTGTTTGTCCTGCTTCTTGTCAGAGGTCAGAGGTCACAATAGTGACTGGGTTATAAAGGTTAATGACTTTAACCTTTACAACCCATTTTATTCAGTTTTTTTATATGTCTTAAGACTGTGCACATATTTCCTGTATTTTCCTGGTGTATCTGAGGAAAAGAGAATGAGAAATAAATACATATGCTCATTTCAACCCTGAAATGCTGAGTTAATAAACCTAGAGGTGGCCTAAGACTGGAACAGAGCTGTAGAGTCACATTGTTAAAGTCAGATTGGTTGGTAAATATTTGTTATGTAAAAAAAATAATAATAATTCAGAGAAATAATGTTAGTTGTGCATTGGTTGGCACTGTCGCCTCATAGTATGAAGGTCCTGGGTTTGAGTCCATCTTTGTGTGGGTTCTGTACTAAATACATATATGTGCTCATTTCAAACCTGCAAAAACAACAAAATTAAAGGTGGCCTTTTGCACAGTATTGTACATCCACATTACATTACGTATAGCTACAATAAAATAAATTACAGATTACTCTCAAGCCTAAGTGGACAGGTTAAAAAAAAAAAAAATAAGCCTGACCTTTAAGATCATTGAATGGTGAAGATGGATGAGAATAATATGTCTAAATATGTATAAATATATGTATGTATACTCATTTCAATCCTGCAGAAACAACAGACCTAGAGGTGGCCTAAGACTTTTGCACAGAACTGTATGTTATTCCATCAAAGGCAGTCGCCTTGTCCTGAGTGAGAACACCCATGAAACTGGGTTTGCCAGAGATGATTCTTAAAACTACCATAAAAGTCTAGCAACTAAAAGACTGCAATGGATAAAAAATGGCCAAATGTAAGAAGTTGTGCTCATTACATGCAATGAACCCTAAAAATGAATGGATGCATCTTTGCTCTCAATCTTTTTTAATGAAGTGAAACTTGTACAACAAACAACACCACCATGGTTGTAGGTGGACATGATATTCGATGCATTACACGTCTGGGTGGATGTCCATTCAAAGCTCTGCACTGAGAGGATCATCTGTCATATTGTGTCCTGCTGAGCCTCAAATCCCATTGAATCGCCTGCAGTTCTTAGCAGAAATATCATTGCATCTGCACATAGAATTACAGATCTGGGTACCTAAGAGCTATCAGCTCTTTTTTAACATGCAATGCTCATCTTATAAGTTTAGAGTACAGCAAAGGGACGATAAGTAGGAAGTCACTTCATTTATTTCAGGAACTGTAATTTCAATGAACTTTTCTCATGATATTTTGTTTCTCACCTGATTGGAAATTAACAGCTAAGTTAACTCTTTAAAACCTGACATGACAATTTTTTTTTCACTTATTCAAAAAATCATTTATTTGAATCGAATTGAAGAAAACCATTGATAGATTTCAAAATAACAGCTGCAGCTCCATCACTGAGTCCCATGTCTCCACTTTATTTCATCTGCACCAACTGCAATGTGTTGTCGATGTGACCTGAACTACCACTACTAAAGACACTCATGTCATAATTTCACATCTTTAATTGTTTTATTTATTTATTTTTTTTCCCGAGGCAAGTTGAAGTAATAGTGTCCCTTCCTTACCTCCCTTCCCAAACACTTTTAATTATAAAGTGCTTTGCTGCGCTGCTTCACAGGCCCCATCCTTCCCACATATCTCCTGGCATCCTCAACGAGGCAGGAAATTGAAAGAAGGAGACAGAATCAGCCACAAAGCTGACGGTGGATGAGCTGCCGACCGTAATTACCCCAAGTGCTATTCAAATGGCACCACCTCACTTTATGGACAGTTAAGAATACCCACGCTCTCTAATGTGCTCTCCTTGCTCCATCAGCGATGTTCCTATCCACTGGTCATATTCAGCCAGACTCAAGCAGCTCACTCACAATGGCTGCTTAATAGGCAGCTCCTTAAAGACAGTACATCAGCGCCTACATGGAGGTTTATAGCCCGTCGTCTACTCACTGACTGCTCTGACTAGACTCTATTACAAATGTATGCTTTGGTCATCCACAAATCCACGACTGTTGAAATACACTGTACAATTTACATGAACAATGAGGGTGCTCAAATTTAAAAGACTTTTTCTGATTCTGATTCTATTAATTTATTTATTCATTTTATAGGAATTTTATAGGAAAAAGAGCCCAGAACATGATCTGTGGCTAAAATGGCTCTATACTATTTGAATCATTTATTCTACCCATATTCTTGAAAAAGACAGATTGAAATGGAGTTTGTCATCCTACCAACAGTAAGAGATTCACCGATTTGAAACGGTGGTCCAAGACAGATGTTTGCGATGCGATTGCACCGGTAGATTTGCATCGGATACAACTGCAATATATCTTTCTTAGTGTGTCTGCACCGGCAAAAACCATGGTTACATTGATTATTACATACAGTAGTTGATCTCCTCTGCACCTGTGTTTTCGAGGCGCCTTGAACGCACCATCACTACCTTTTGTCATTTCATTATTAAAACATACAGGAGCCGGGTGGCGCAGCCGCAGTTAGTAAACAACAAACATGGAGGAAAGGGAGACAACAGGTGAAGAGGAGATATTCAGCGTACCTCTGAAGACACATACAAAAAACATATTTTGTTTCTAATTTAGTGTTTATTAGGAATAAAACAATCCTCTGTCTGTTCCATATAGAATTGCATCTTCTTTTTAAGTTGGTTTCATTGGTTTGCTTTATAGAAAACAATCAAGTACCAAATACATCCTTCACAGGGAAAGAGAGAGGACTAAATAATGGTGATGTTGTTTAGAAACCAGATGTGTTTTTGTAAATTATTTGTATTTTGCTGAATCGCATCATGAATCGTATCGAATCCGAATCACTTTGTATAAAGTCACATCACTGTCAAATCATTAATAAATCGCAAACACATTGTGAATTGAATGGAATCGTATCAGCAGGGGGCTTCACTGTATCATCATCAATTATCATATCGCTGGCAGCGTATCGAGATGTGTATCGAATTGGCCTCAGTGGTGGGGATTCACATCCCTATTGGGAACACATATGTCCTGTTTGTCCATTCAGAAGATTCATAGTGAATGCTCTGCAGCATAAATGCACAATAAAGTGTTCTAACTTGTCTAAGGTTGGATATTTACAAAAATGTGGAAGTCTAAAGCATCCACATAGAGGTTTCTATATAAGAAATTTATAAAATTCCTCTTAGGTTCTATAAAATGCTATTTTCATTGTAGTTTTTAACAACATTTCTGTGTCTATTGTCAAACTAAGCAAGTGTAAAATTCTACTATTAAATGAACAAGATGGTACCTGGTTCTGACTGATTCTATGGAATAGAAAAACTAAACAAAACAAGTGGTGTCAGGAACAACAAACCCCGCCCCTCGCACACATTGTAGGTTATTTGGCATGGATCCAGCTGATGTCATCATGTCTATGCTTGTGCTGATGTCATCATATCAATTGTATATACAGTATGTGCTAGGTTTGAAGTAAATTGAAACAAAATTGATGTTTTTATAGACATTAGAAATTTTACCCATTATAAGTAAATGACAAAAAAAAAGATGTTGAAAATTCATAAAAAAAATGTAACTTTGATTTACTTTTCCCAAAATCACTATCTATTCTGGGTTACTGGCGATCTATAAACCCAATCTGGTATGAATTCAATCAATAGTTTTGCTGCTTCAGTGTTAACAACCAAATAAACAGACAAACAAACAAGCAAACCGAACCTAAAACAACACCCCTTGCCTCCCCTTCAGGGGGCGGGGTAATAAGTACAGTCTGGGTCTGACACAATAACTATCTGTGATGGTAAAAAAATCCTGGTTAGGAAATGAAAGGTTTTCCAACAACATCATATGCGCTCAGAACTTAGAATGGCCTTTATGCTGTTAATATGGTCTGTAAAGTTAAATGCGTTGCTCTTACGTTGTCTTATTTTTTTTCTATTTGCAATCAAATCAACACGCACACGACTGAAACTTAGCCAGTGGAGTTCATGCTGCACATTAAAACACTGTTCAACACTGATTTATTTTTCCTGTAGTTTGGAAATCAAAATGAATTTACAACCACACTATTAATCATACCAGTAGAATCTGAATTTTAGAATATCATATTCTTTCTGTCATCAATATACTACACCAAATAAGAAATAAAGTTGGGACTTAAAGCTGTAGGAGCTGAAAACATAGGGAAAAAATGTCTCTTGTCTTTGTCTAAATCAAAAATATGGACACAGATGATATTCTGTGATAGATAGATAGATAGATAGATAGATAGATAGATAGATAGATAGATAGATAGATAGATAGATAGATAGATAG
>JAPQRQ010000003.1:11884572-11896165 GCA_037367365.1 Apogon talboti
TTATTTACATGTATTGATAGGATTAGTGGATCAACAGGTATTAAACAGTTTACATCAGTAGATGGTTTTGGTCGACAGTGGTTGAATGGGTCTTTATGGGTTAAGATTTCAAAGTTTCATTCATTTTAATGTTTAATGCTGAAAACATTAAACCAATAAAACGCATGTAATAAACAGGAATATCCATTGGGGGCGCTGCTGTGCTTAAACTTACTGTAGAGACAGATGCTTAAACATATTAATGTTAGTAAAAACGTCTCTGAAATAAAATAAATGAATAAATAAAATTGAAATTATAGTAATACTAATTCTGTGTCCTGTACTTCATGTTAATGTTTATTTAAGTTGTTTTTACTGTATTTAAATCATCTCTGTGTGAATATACTCTTTGGAGCATTGAAGATTCACCCTGAATTTTAACCTCCAGAGTCCACAGCCAATCAGAATTGTTTTAATTTTCCTGTTCTTTTATGGGTGGCTGAATTTTGCTGCATTGCCTTGAGTGATATTCAGACACTCTCAGAAATACAGAATCAACGTAAGACAAAGAAACAAACTGCTTCAAATGTTAAATGTTAAATACTTTATATAGACTTTGTAAATGGACCTCAGAATTAAAAGTTTGCAGCGTGTCCATGAAAATAGTTTTATATTTTTATCATCCTTAATTAAGACCTTAATTATCCTTAAAATTGATAATTAATCCTTAAATCCGGCTCTCAAAGGTCTTAAAAATTACACAGACACAACAAATGATATTACAATATTTGTTTTGGAAATCTGTAAAGACTTTGTCCAAAATTTGAATCAGTGTTTAGCATTTTATTATAACTGTGTGGAGCCACCAACACTCGTTCATGGGTGGAGGGGTTCAGGTATGAACTGAAACATGGTTAAGACAATAACTATGAGGCCTGTTGTACTGGTATTTTTGTGAATATAAGTCTTAAATTTGCCCAAAGATGCCTTGAAAAATGCATTAAATGGTCATATATTTGGCTTTGTTAAACTTGCAGATACACTGGTTTGACCCTGTACACAAATACATTACTGCTGTGTTCATATTCTCATTCACCCCCAGTGTAACGGACAGGACAACACTCACTCTACCTCAGTGCAATAGTCACAACACATGCACCTCAGTTTTCTGAATCTTACCTTGTATACAGTATATCCCATATTACATGTGTATATCCTTATTTGTTGTACATATCGCTCATCATAAAGTTAGCTTTTGTATATTTCAGTAGTTCTAGTAGTACTTTAGTACTAGTTTGCTTTTTAAAAGCAAGCTCAAGACCTACCTTTTTAGCCTGGCTTTCAATTAATCTTTATCGCTTTATTTATTCTGTATTTATTACAATTATTGTATATTTATCTATGCATTTACTTTTATTAAACTGTTTTGTAGCTGACATATTCCTCTATTTTGTTACCTTTTTTTAAATTTTATGTTATTTTAACTTATTTACTTATTTATTGGTTGATTTTAAGTTGCTTTCTATTTGGAGTTTTTATCCTGCCTCTGGTGTTTCCTCACTTATGCTAGCGTTTCCTCAGTTCCCATCCTTTCCTCTGAAGGCTGTTCTTATTTTAGTCTATACCACTACAAAGTCTTTACTTATGTGTGTGTGTGTGTGTGTTTTATTGTTATTATTGTGTGAAGCACTTTGTGTTGCACTCTGTTTGCATAAAAAGTGCTATATAAAGTTTGTTTGTTTGTTTGTTTGATTGATTGATTGATTGATTGATTTAGTAGCATATGTCTATTTAATATTTTATTCTGGAGCTTTTTGCACATGCCTACATTTTTCTTTAGTATTTTGTGTGATATTTGTATAGTCCTTTGTGCACTAAGTGTTTTTGCTGCTAAATAGAACAGAGCTGCTAAACTGATTTCTATTGATCCTGTGACAGTGACAATAAAGATCTATTCTATTCTACTCTATACTATTCTATTCTATTCTATTCTATTCTATTCTATTCTATTCTATTCTATTCTATTCTATTCAGTAGTAGATGCATTTCTTCACATTAGTACGCCATGGCTTGCAGTTTATGTTGAACTAGGCTAAGCTAATCACATCTCGACTCCAGATGAGCATATATTCTTCACATATTGCTTGCATTTTCTTAATTATGATTCATACTGAGATTACCCATCTGGTTTTCTACTTGATTAGCATAACCAGTTAATCCCATGAGTGAAAGGGTGAGCTGATGTACGTATTTATGTCCGATTTTTAGCTACAGCAGTTCCACATCACGTTGTTAATTTTCTCTAAATGGAAATGCCTTCATTATTTCTCTTCCTTTTGGCAAATACTTAATCCCACTCCGCTCAACATGCACAGCTGTTTATTTACTTTATGCCATTCTCATGATGGCGACTTGGAACGAGTGGTACGAAATGTAGCTGGAAGGTAAAATAACAATATCCTCGCAAACTGTTCCGCTGGCGCATGTGCGACATTAAGTTAGTGGGTCCTTTATGTCGCAGCGTGTGATGTCGATATGTAAAAGTTCAAATAGGGACGAGTTCAATTGGGCCTGGAAACTAAGTGCTCCGCTCCACTCTCTCTGCTGGTGTGCTTCTGGTAATTGATCTGGCAGCACTACTAACCATCTGGGCTCCAGTCTTTTCAAACACAGTGGAAAAGACTTACCCTGCACTCACTCAGATCTGTTTGGACGGACTGGATGGATCTGTACGGCCAGTGGGCACACAACCAGGCTGAAAGGCTGCATTTCTCAGAAGTGCTTTTCCAGCCTCTGTAAACACTCTGCTAACTATAGAATCAACACGGTTATATACAACCGCCTCTAGGAGAAAGATCTGAACCACAGACATGAGTGGAACCGCTGTATATCTGTGTCGATCGCTTCAAGGCCATGGAAACCAACCTGTCAGGCAGATTCTGAGATGAATAGAAAGCGTGGAGGTTGAGCAGAGAAAGTACTTCTAATGACAGTCGTCTCGTTATTTGGTTTTATCTGCAAAAGTGTCCTGAATAAGATCAATCAATCAATCAATCCATTTATCTGTCCCCAATGGGGCAATTGTTTTGCATCAGTGGGGGCAACACACAAGTACACATCAATCAATCAAATAACATAAATACATCATAAAATAAATATACTCAATCAGTGAGGGTAAAAAAATATAGATAATAAGTCTAGATATAATACACAGGATGTCGAACCAATAAAAAACCAAAGAGGGTTAAAAACAGCTCTACAGGTAAACTATCTATTCCTCTTGGAGTTTAGTAGAGCGATAGCTGAAGGTACAAAGAATGTTTGTATCTGTTAAGTGGAAGTCTGAGAAGTGAACCAGATGGACGTAACTGAAACTGTTGATGGAGAGGGTGAGAGCAATCTAGCATAATGGATTCTGCTTTCTTATACAACTGTTGGAAAGGTCCTGTAAAGTTTTTGGGGCAGTTGTTTTAGGGAAGACATTAACCACTTTATTGAGTAGATTTTTCTGCTAAATAGATAGATCCATAGATCCAAAGGAGTGGGTCAACTTGTGTATTTTCCTTTTGTCATACACTGTATAACCAAATCCAAGCAAACCAAAGTGCTGCTCTGAAACAGAAATGTTTCCTCATAACATATGGGAGAAGGTCAGGAGGAAGGGCCTGTCTGCCAAAATCAGCCCAAATACCAATGCACTTCAGTTCCCAGTCGAACCTTGCTTCATTTTCTAACTGGCTACTTACACCGTCATATGGAAACCTGATTAAAGCAGTCAGATCAAGGTCATTCAACACTGAAATATTTGTTTGCTCTGAGATTTTGGCTGGTTATTGATTAGTGCCATGAGGGTGTGTGCCGTGCATACATGTGCGCTGCCACTTGGGGGACTCACACTGTGAACTTAGTTTTTTCACTGGTTGCACTGTGGTGTGATGCCAACTGTCGGCTGGTCTAACGGCATCTCATTGTCTGTTTTACGGCAATGATAATAAACTGAACTGAACAAGAAGGCTGGAGAGCTGGCTTGTGACCTAAGGGTCGCCGGTTTGATTCCCAGACTGGCAGAAAAAGTTTTTAGCTAATGTGCCCTTGAGCAAGGCACTTAACCCCCCCATTTGCTCCCTGAGGGCTTGATTAGACAAACCCACTTCTCCTAGTTTGCAGTGTGTGTGGTGTGTTCCTGCATGTTCTAGTGATGGACTAAAAGCAGAAGGATAATTGTGTGGCGCATGTCTACTCATGTCTATATACTGACAAATAAAGGTTCTTAGTCTTAATCTCAAACACAATGACGTTAATGCTGTAAATTTGGATGAATATATACTGTACATTAGCAGGCATCATGGCTGTTCATGTTCTGATGAATATACAGTAGTGGAAAACTGTTTTTGGACACCCTTAAAATTTGAGACACACTCTCAAATTTTGTCATGAACTATTTGGAAAAAATCTGAATTTGCATCTGAAAAGGTGTGGCTGCATCAGACAGACACACAAAAAAATGTAATTAGCATTATTTGATTTATTGTTATTTATTTATTTAAAATAAATAAATAAATTCTTTACAGTTTCAACATATCGTGCTTTGGATGTGTTTCATTATCTGCTGAAACATCCTGTTTTGACCTCGATGGAACAGAGCATGTGCAGAAGGGAGCATGTGGGTTTGGAGAATAGAACAATAGTTAAGAGTTCAATGACTTAAGAGTGATTCTTAATATAATATATCACAAATACACGAGGCAAAAACTTTTTTCCACCACTATATATGTTGGGGAAATATGGACCTTTTTTCCTCTATTAACCACATGTAACAAAAAAGCCCCATGCAGTTCTAAGGGTTCTCATTACAGTATTTATTAATATTGACCAATGGTTGCCCCCCGAGGAGACATTTACGCCAACACTGTTTAATCAAACTAAAGCTCATTTGCTTGGAAAGTTCAGTTCATTTGGGGAGGAGTGAGTGTGCAATCGAACTCAGATGATCAAAGAAGCGAACTCTGGTCGGCCTAAAACTGTAAGTCTTGATCTGTTTCAAGTGAACCAAAGAACTACAATGCTGGGCATTATGGGTAAACACAACCTAAACAAACGCTGTTTTATTTTCATCTGGTGGAAATGGAAGTTGTCATGCATTAACCAGTAGATCAGTGAGGATTCTTGTTCATTGCTTGTCTTCTCCTTCAGTAAGGGGTTGGGGGGGGGCATGTTGCTCAAAAGGTTCGATTCGTTGGACCAAGTGCAGTGTGAAAGCAAATCTAGGACCAGATGAACGTTACAACCCCAGTCGTACAGAGTGTACCAGACTATTAGATGTGAAAACAACATAAGTCAACTGACAACAACGTGGTAAAATCATATATTTCTAAAATAAGTGACAATGACTGTATGGTTGTGGTAAGATCAATATGTTTCCATAGCAAATAAGCTATGGCTGGGAACAGAAAATATCATAGAGAGGGATGAAAATAAGCAAACATTAATGTGTGTCTATAAAAGGATTCTGATCTCCTGTATGAAAAGTAAACATTGCATGCTCATCTCCCAGCCCTCAGGTTATACCATCTGAACACATATTATATGAAAACTTGGCTTAGAGACTGAATCACAGTGCAGGGAGAGGTGAAGTATATATATCAGGTCACACATAATACCGCTGGCATAACATTTACAGTGCTTTCCCCCTGCTTTATAATATGTACAGTACTGAAGATGAGAAAATTTGCAACCCAGGAGGAAGCCGAGCAAACAGCCAGAGGCTATCAGCTGTGGAAAGTGTCCTTGGTTCTATGTGTCTGCTCGTGTTTGGGCTGGAGAACAGGCTGGAAATGGCAGGAGGGAAGTGGAGGCTGTCTGCTCAATGAGAGCGACTGTCTGCTCGAATCTGCAGCAGGTACACACACTCGGCAGCAGTCTGGTTAAGGGAGGCCGGCCTGCCAGAATGAAAGGTAATCTCAGATATCACTTTCAATAGGCCCAGCAGCGGGTGCGATGTAGAGGAGCTGTATCTAGCCTTCTCAGTGGATTAGGACTGTGTTGTCCTCAGAGGAGAAGTGACAGAGGAGAAGTCAATCTCCAGGGAAACCTCACTTTCTGTGTGCCTGTCCCTGGATGTCCACAGGACCAAACCTATATACACTTACTACCATTTTCAACAGTAGTGACTGTTTATGGTTGGTCCATATATATATTTTGCTGATAATCCTTGACAATTTTGTATGAATCACTATCTTTACTGGTTCTAAATTAACCATGTATTCCAAAGCGGGCATTATTTTCTGGCATAATCACAGACTCAATCCCATTTCACCCCTTGGCCCTTCCCCTTAGCCCTACCCTTCCATTTTGCACATTCATGTGAAGGGGTAGTTGTATCTTGATTCTCAATGAGTCAGAGGGGAAGGGCTAAGGGGGGTTTGGCCCTCGAAATGGAGATTTTTCAGGACCACACTACAAACAGAGGGGTATGACCCCTGAACTAAACTGAGTTTGGCACCCCTATGTCCACAAGAACAGACATATTAGACTGTTTTTCCTAACACTGATATGTATTGGACCCCCAGTTTTAAATTAACAAAAAAAACCAAAAAAACATTTAATTAAGTAGCCAGGAGATGATTATTTTAACCCATAAAGACCCAAACATCCATCACCAACCAAAACCATCTACTGATGTAAAATGTTTAATACCTGTTGATCCATTAATCCTGTCAATCCATGTAACAAATTGGTGTAAAATACAGTTATTCATCTTTTCATGGCCATCAGATATGACCCATTTGGACTTTTAGAGGCTCTGTAGTTACTGTGGAAACACTGTCATTTTCTACATTGATTCACCAGTAAAACCCATGGAGTTGGATCAATGACAGTGGATGGACACACTTGTTTTTATATTCAGTTAATGGTAGATTTTACTGACAAAGTCACTTTTTCTTCAGTTTTCTCTGTTTCTGATATAATAACCCTCATCTTTAATGTGAGCTTTAATGAACATCTACATGGTCAGTGACTTAAATACTGGAAAATACCTGGTTTATACTGATAGAATACAAAATAACGAGGATAATATTATAAATAAATGATGATAAATCACTTAAGAAAGGTTAGATATGGAGAAAATGTCATTTTGGTAACTGACATAACAATAGCGCTGGGTCTTTATGGGTTAATGTTTCCCACTCTCACAAAGGGGAAGAAACATACACAAGCATACTGAACAAGAGGAGGAAATGAATATTAGGTTTTCCATTCTGCCAGTTACAGATGTTTTCCCTGTCCAAACCGTTCTGTGTTACCAAGGACCTTTTCCATTGTAATGTGCTCTCTTTAGAGAATGATTTTCTTCATTTCTGGATGAATAGTTTATTCTGGGTTTGAAGCACTGCCGTCTCTCTAAATGCAGCTTTAAAATAGTATTTTTTTAATGGAGCACTCAACAGTGGATAGGTTCCTTAATAGTACAAAAACATATAATTCTGCGTCACTAATTGTTTTCCACTGTCAGAAATTCTAGTGCATTTTTAGATTCATGCACTTATTTTCTTTAGATGTGCATGCTTATTTTTTTTCCTTTTTTAACTGAGGTACTTTAATTCTGCTGGTATAGGTCTAAGCAACCAATAAAGACCCAGTGCTACTTTAATGGCAGTTCTCAAATGAAATTTTCTCCTTATATAACCTTTCTTAAGTGATGTGCCATCATTTATAATAATATTATCCTCTGTATTTTGCGTTTTCAGTGTAAATAATATATTTTCCTATATTTAATTTTCTACATTTAATGTAGATGTTTATGAAAACTCGAGTAAATTAAAAGGATATTATATCAAAACAGAGAAAACTTAAAAAAAACATTTTCAGCGAAAATATCAATAACTGAACATAACAAGTGTCCCCATTACATGTATTGATAGGATTAGTGGATCAACAGATATTAAACATTTTAGATCAGTAGATGCTTTGATCAGCAGTGGATGTTTGGGTCTTTATAGGTTAAAGCTGCATTGTTTCATAGCTTTTTACCATCAGTGTGTAAAAATTCCATAATTCGCATTTAACATCATTATTCGAGGTCTGAGAGACAAGATCTCTACATATGTGAATTTTTACACACATAGGGATAGATATGAACCATTACAATGTTTAAAAGAATTATTATTCACTCTCCCTTTCATACATAATACACCTAATTAACCAGGATTTAATGGATAACTGACATTGTGATTTCCATTTTTGTTTCTAATTATGTCTAAAGTTAAAAAAAAAAACTTTTTTGTGAAAAATACTGCTATACTCTTTAACTGTCACCTTACCAGTGCATGAGCAGATTTAAAGAGGTGGACAAGGTAAAGAGTCTTTCATTCATTAATGGATAAATGGGTTAAAAAAAAAAGTAAAATTAAACCAACAGTTATCAGCATTTCATCTGGAATATATCGGCTAAAATAAAGGTGTTTTGTTTATTCTTTTTACCTTGGCCAGTAATGACAATAGTTCCTAAAGTTTACCTCCTTACATCATTTGTAGCTGTTAATATTTGCTTAATCAGTAATAATCTAATATAGGCAATTATTTGCTATAGTTTTATGCAGTGACTGCTGTTAAAGTTCATTAAGTTGTGATTTTTGACATATGTTTCCTTGTAAATGGTGGTCATTGTGTATTGTACTAGGGATTTCCATAATTCATTTGTATGCAGAACGATGAAGTAATTCATTATATATTATATCTTATTTATAAAAGTTAAGGTGCCGAAAACACAAAAAAGAACACGAAACAAAGGATGAACAGAATAAAAAAGTTTTAACTAGTTCTCCAGTTCATCACATGTGCTTAGCTGTATAAGGTTAGCACTAATACACTTTGTATGGTGCTCTCTGTACTGAATTAAGCATCTTCTAAATATTACCAACATATTTTGTAAGGTTAAATAATCAGCCATCAGCAGTCTGTCAGCTACTAACTGTCCTCTGTTGGACTTCATGTGGCATCACTGAAGGTTATGTGTTCCTTCATTCAGGATTCACCACTATTTTTTCCTTACAGGATCAGAATCTCTATGGAATTTTAATAATTGAATCCTATGTGGAATTTGGACACTTTTATGTATGCTGTGTCATCAACTGACAGGCCCACAGTGTTGAAGTATGGATCTGTTGTTATAAATTTAGGATACAGTATTTGTTTTCACTAACATGGAAAGTAATATTAATTAGTGTAGTAATATAACAAAGTAATACATATTATTAAACATTAATAAATGTAATGATGTAATTGAAAAGTTCATGATCATAGGTGAACTTACATTTCCTAAAGATAGATACAACTGCAACAACTAAAGAGAAAAGGAGTGGACCAAGTAAGGAGCCTTATGGTACACCACAGTGCATAGTCACAAAGAAAGAAAGACACATTATCAGCTTGGACAGATGTTGATCTTCCATGAAGGTAAGAGGAGAAGCTCTGAAGTGTGACTAATACTGTTGGCAAACATATAAAACATACAGTAGGGTATTATGGGCATACAGTGGTGATAAAGAAAACATCTCAGCATTTGTTTTTATCAAAAAGCAAACTACATTCCAACAGAGCAGCACTATTTTAGGCTGCCTACATGGGAAGCAATACATCCTAATTCCCCGGCTTTATCTGCAGCAGCAGCATGGCCTCTGTTGGTGAAGCAATCTTCATTCCAGTCAAGGTCAACCTGCAGATGCAGTGGATTCACTCAGCTCTCCACCTTCCAGGAAGTAAAGAAAAAATCCACCAAAGCCGACTCATTAAACTGTGACTTCTAAAGCAGAGGAAGAAGAAAAAGAACGAGATGAGAGGAGGAAGAGGTGTTCGGCGGCAGAATCAATCTAGCGTTGGCCGACTGCAGGCAGTCATGGATTCGTGCGATTCGCAGCCTTGTCTCTCATCTCCAAGTGACAGCACAGAGTAATGACTGGTAATGCTTCACTGTGATTACCCAATGTCATTTTTCTTTCCCGCCGCATTCACACTCCACAAGAATGTTTTATCTGAGCGCTACAGCAGTGTGTGTGTGAGTGTGTGATTGAGTAAGCGAGTGAATGAATGAGTGAGGGTCTGAGTGAGTGAGTACGACAGCGAGTGAGAGAGGCAAAGAAACCTGAGTGTTTTATCTCCTCCGGCAGTGTGTTATGGTACCTACAACGCAGGGAAACAAAATGAGTGTCATGTCTGTTTTCATTTTCGCAGGATGCCGTCACAAAGTTTTCCCTGAAAAAATATGTATTTAAACAAGATCCATAGTACCAGGATGGTATTTGTGCACAAAGTATTCATTTATATTTATCAAATTTGTGTTAAATGGACGGTAGCATTCTATTGGTCAAAAAGCAAAGGCTGTCCTCAGTGTTTGTCCAGGTTACACCAGTAAACACAACATTTATACACAAAGTAATATATAATTGTGGTGATGATGATGATGAATACACGTGTGAATATATATTTTTTTAATTTTACCTTTATTTAACCAGGAAAAAAGCTCATTGAGATTAAAAATATATTCTTCAAGAGAGTCCTGGCCAAGACAGCAGCATAAGAAGTTACACAAAATAAAAAACACTAAACTATCAACATACATGTATAACACCATCAATAATTTAAAAGGTACTAAAAGTATACAACAACGTTCCTTAGGGTGTGTTTAACGGACGCACACATGTGACGAACTGCGCTGACATTAGACAGAAAAGTCAGGGGCGGGGTGAATCAGAGATGGCAGGGGTTGATGAAAATAAACGTGGAGGTCCTACGAGCAGTTATCGTTTTCAGAATATGTAATCTATATTTACAGACACAAATTTACGAAAATAATGTGAACTGTCAAGAACAGCTCATTCGGCGCCAGTTGACCAAATGTCAATGAGACATTCTGTCTCCTCATTGCTCCACGTCTGTCCACGGCTCATGGACGCTGCTATTAGCTCTGACTACCCATGCGGCTCAGCTACTCCCAGCAGCTACAGTGGTTCGTCAAGCACAAAAAGGCGCATGGTTTCTTGGTTTGTTTCGGCTCGAGGCCCAGAAGTGAACCGGCCCAGGGTCTGTTTGGAAACGGACCGCTTGTTTGGTTCGAATCAGAGCTGACATGTTTGTATTCACATCTAAAAAAAAGTCGGGACTTTCCAGGGAAACGAACTCTGGTCCATTTTAAATGGACCAAATGAAGTAGTCGTGAATACACCCCTAAACATATCACAAAAAAGCCATTAGTATCTAATGAATGACCAGTAGCAGGTCAGTTATTTCAGATGTGGGCATTTATTTAGCATTATCAAATAAAAACCATAAAAATCAGGCAACACATACTACATTTTCCCACTACTTTCTGATCATAGTTACAACATATACAGTATTTACAATGAAATGACAAAAAGATGCTTTGAGCTTGTTTTGAAATTCACAACTGGAATTACTGTCTTTTGGGGAAAAGTAGATTTCCAAAAATGTACAGTTACATCTAGAATGACTTGTTTTTTGCAGTTGACCTGCAGTGGTACATGGTGGTTACTGGGAGAGGACAAGCTTTTTAAATATATAAATCTTAGCAAAACTCAATCTGAAATTAATATATATA
>JAPQRQ010000003.1:11975245-11987317 GCA_037367365.1 Apogon talboti
AGATAGATAGATAGATAGATAGATAGATAGATAGATAGATAGATAGATAGATAGATAGATAGATAGATAGATGTGGTCTGATGAGTCCAGATTGACCCTGTTTCGGAGTCATGGATGCATCAGGGTGAGATGAGACACAGATGAAGTGATTACCCATCATGCCTAGTGCCTACAGTACAAGCCTGTGGGGACAGTGTTATAAACTGACTACCTGAATATACTGAATGACCAGGTTTTTCTTATCCGATGACACAGACATGTGCCAAGATGACAATACCAGGATTAATTAGGCTCAGACTGTTGAAGAGTGGTTCAGGAAGCATGAGATATCATTTTCCCACGTGGATTGGCCTCCATAGACTCCAGACCTGAACCCCATTGAGAATCTTTGGGATGTGATGTAGAAGACTTCACACAGTGGTCCGACTCTCCATCATCAATGCAAGACCTTGGTGAAAAACTAATATAACTCTGGATGGAAATATATGTTGTAATTTCACATGGAATAAATAATGCTATGTCAAATGTATCCCATAATTAAAGGTAAAGGGGTCCAACACAATATTATGTGACTTTGATTGGACATATACTCCCCTTTTTCTTTATTTCCTCACATGAATAGTTACTGTTACTTGAGTTTTTCATCACAGTGAAGTGACAATAAGTGGATAAACATGACTGAACATAATGTACAACAAAGTGTAGTAGCATGTAAACATGATTTCTCATCCGATTTCATAAAGGAAAATGTTTGAAGGCAGACAGGTCTGTTTGTTCTGTTGGTCCTACATGAACGCATTCAACGGTTCTGACTATAAATACAAAGAGAGGTGGGACGACACATTATTGTGGCCTTTTTTGCTGATTTCTGAATCATCTCTTATGTCATCCTGCCAATAGTGACTTCTTGGTGTATATCTGCCTTGATCCTTCAAACAGTCCTTTCATACAGCACTGTGCTCTGGTGTCAACTGTATTTAGTGCCAAAGTGATAGCAATCATAAAGTATAATAGGCCATGAATAAGTCATAAGCTCACATGATGCGATAAATCTTGTCAGCATCTGGGCATGTACCCAGTGAACTTGCATTAGTTGCCTTTATCACTGTAATTGAGTTCTGAAAGAGAGAGACACTTTCAAGGCATTCAAAATTATTGAATTGTCATTTGTCTTGCCGCAGAAGTGTTTTTCCTCTGATGCTGACAAGGTAATCTTCCACTAGGTGCGAGCAGAACTACCGCAAAAGCCTTTTTTCTTGACTCAGATGCAACCCATAATCCTCGCTGCCTGCTCCTCTCACATCATTTTGGCAGTGCGTCACCTGGAGACTGATGGTCCTGACAACGTCACCTGTCCCCATCTGTAACACTAATGTCCCTGTCAGGTGATGCCAACAGAAAACATAAATCAGCCCTTCTGCCGGGCTGCTAATGGGACATCTCCTAATGTATGTATATCCCCCCTCAAATTCATTCTGTATGCTGGAAACATATGCTAATCACGCCTCAGTGTCCGTGAGGCATGAGTCTTCAAAGTCAGTCACAAATCTAAAATTAAGATATTTTCTCTTTTTTAATTTTATTTCTTAAAAGAAGGCTTTGGAATGCCAAAACAGCTCACAAACTCTAACTTCCAGTATGTCTAAGAAGTTTTCTGTCTTTGGGGTGAGAGAGCACAGGGGTGGGAGCTCAGCTGGGAGATGAAAAACCAAAAACAGCATTTAGATTAGCTTGACGTTAACCCATAACGACCCAAACCTCCACCATCTACTGATCTAAATTGTTTAATACCTGTTGATCCACTAATCCTATCAATAAATGTAAATAATTGGTGTAAAATACAGTTTGTCATCTTTTCATGGACATCAAATCTAACCTATTTGGACGTTCAGAGGCTCCGTAGTTACCGTGGAAACAGCGTGATCTCAAACTGATCTCAAGAAATAGCATTGTATGTCATGCCAGTTCTTATTTGGTGTGCTATACCTACGCATTTTCGACCTTACGCGTGTTATTCAACGCCATTTGGTCACGTGTCAAATTACACCAAGATCTCCAGTTCACATAACCCTAATCCTCAGTGCATAGTATTTCATGCATCAATAACGGTGTGAACATACACGCAAAAGCTTATAATGCATACAGATAACACGCCAATTAAATGTGGCGTGTATATTTACACAAGTCATGATATCACGTTGGTCATCTTCTACAACATTGATTCACCAGTAAAACCCATGGAGTTTTATCAATGACAGTGGATGGACACACTGGGTTTATATTCAGTTAATGATAGATTTTGTTGAAAAACTCATGTTTTCTTCATTTTTCTCTGTTGCTGATGTTATGGCAATTAACTTTAATCTGAGCTTTTATGAACATCTAATGATGATCAGTAATTAAATATGAAAAAATGCAGGATTTTAATTGAAAAAAACACAAACTACAGAGGATAATATTTCAATAATTGGTGAAAAATAACTTATGAAATGTTAAATAGAGAGAAAAATTCATTTGGGAACTGACACAAAAGTGACACTGGGTCTTTACGGGTTAAAGGATGACCAGGGACAAGAATGCATACGCCTTGAAACAGCACATGCAGCTGTGACACATGCTACATGTTACACAGAACCCACCATGCATCGTGTGGTGTCCAGGTGTGTGTACAGTCCACAACCATAATGTGTACATACTCAACCACAAATCTGTGTGTGCGTCGCCGCTCCACTCAGACAAGCATTAACAAATATCACTCATGGAGAAATGTTGTATGTGATATTAGAAAACTGCAATTCATGACATTCAGCCATCCAATCCATCTAATACATAAAGGGATGGTTGGGTTTTAAGTATACAACAAATACAGTGTATATACGGAAAGACTTGTATTGATAGTAGATCATTTGCAGACCTTATCCTGAGATTTAAACAGGAGATCAGAAGGTTTAACCCATAAATACCCAGTGCTACTTTTGTGTTAATTCCCAAATTAATTTTTCTCTCTATTTAACCTTTCTTAAGTGATTCATCACCCTTTATCATAATATTATCCTCTCCATTGGGCTTTTTTTTTGGGTGAAAATCAGGTAATTACCTATATTAATTTTACTGATCACGTACTTTAATCATCATGCTGAGGTTACATTTGAGGATTATTGTACCAAAAATGGAGAAAACTGGAGAAAAAGTAACTTTTTCAGTAAAATATATCATTAACTGAACATAAACCAAATGTCTCCATCAAACTCCATGAGTTTTACTGGTGAATCAATGTTGCAGATGATGACGCTGTTTCCACGTTAACTATGGAGCCTCTGAACGTCCAAATGGGTCATATCTGATGACCATGAAAAGATGACAAACTGCATTTTACAACAATTATTTACGTGTATTGATAGGATTAGTGGCTCTAAAGTTATTAAACATTTTAGATCAGTAGATTTTTTTTGGTCACTGGTGTATACAGTATTTGGGTCTTTATGGGTTAGGGTTAGGGTTAGGGTTAGTGGTACCAATTATTGGGCGATACATTACGAGGTCACACCCATTCAGAATCTAAGTTTGAAGGGGCTATAAGTAGTATTTCTAGTTTCCTAAAGTAGAATGTATAGAATAAGCAGCTCCAGCAAAGATGCAAATGTATTGGATTGGTCATTGGATTTATGTGACCACTAGAGGGAGTAGTGAGGCACTCTGCTGGTTTCTCATGAGGAGCAAAACTAACGCTTCTGCCTTTTGCTAAAGAACCAGAAAGAGACCAGTTGGGATGAGAACCATTAAGAAACAAATTTAATACACAATGCAAATGGCAGAATGATATAAGCTAGAATTACTCTTGTTGTTTTTCACCACTAGACACAGTAATTTTGATTGTGAGGCTTAAGAAGGTGTAATGGTATTATAGGATGGTAAGTTTGCTGTTTGCTGATCTAAATTTCAGACTAAACTATGACAGTTCTGACCATATTTGGATGATTCCAAACAGATATTTAATTCACAAACTAGACAGAAAACAAAAGGTGACTTGTGATTTCACTGTGGCTGTTTTCGGTGTAAAAACAGAGCTAAGCTAACAGAGCTATAATGTAAACTATCAGCTGATGCAGCATGTGAAGACAGTGTTATTTTAACTGACTGAAAATATCTGGTTGCAAGTTTTTTATTTGAAGGTGAAAACGTGATACCATCGTGCTGATGTGTGTAGAAGATGAGCTTTAGACTTTATTCAGTGAGTGAAGCAGTCTGTGGATACATGGCGTCGATTTGTTGGTGGTGTTGGTGGAACAAAGTGTGTTCAAATGCTGTACTTTCCCTACTGTCGGTGAGGAATATATTACTACTAAATAAAATTTTACTTGCAGATTTTTTTTTTTAATTAATGCATGTTGTCTAACAGACAAAACTGTTTGTGAATACCTGATAACACTTATATATTAGAGAACTGCTTAAGCACAAACCACCTTTTTCTTTAAACCATGCCACTTGCATACATACCAGTGAGGACACAAACCAACAGGACTGTAAACAACACGTTTTAAATCTACTCAAATTTTAGCTTTTTTTGGTTTTTTTTCCTTCAGTATTCGTCCTTGTAATATTTCTTATTCAATACAACACAGTATTTTATTTGTAACACTACTGCAACTACTCCACACAGTAACAGTTCACTGTATATGAATCATATTTGACACTATTTTTAATGTCTCAGCTCCTCACCTATGTTTTGATCAGAGTAAAGTAATGGGATGAATACTGTATTAATTTATAACTTCAGCCAATTTAGATTCCAGTGACCAGTTCAGGAGGTATGTAGATTCTGCTCATTCAGCAACAATACTTACAATTTAATATCTGAGACACTAACATAATATGACATCCCCCCATACAGTCAGTGTTTCCCATGTGTTTGTGGCAGACTTTTGTATTTAGGAAACCTCATGCAAGAAAATGTAATAAGAAGAAATATATCTGATTATATATCATTGTGGAGCATTATTATTATTATTGTTATTATTATTATTATTATTATTATTAATAATAATATTAATAACATATATGTGTACAAAAGTTTATATAAGAAGGAGTAAAAAGCTACAACCATTATATCAGGGAATAGTGGTTTTAATATTTGTGAGTTTCCTTGTAATGATATAAATCCCTGATATCTGAACTGTTTCTGCAGCACAGTTATGGGTTATGGTCTATAGCAGGGGTGTCAAACATGCGGCCCATGAAAGTGCAAAAATGACACTGAAGATATTAACAGTCAAGGTTGTCAAAATCATTTTTTTCTCTCTTCTATTGTGAATAAAACATGTGTTTATGAGATTTGCAATTCATTACATTCAGTTTTTATTTATGTTTTTATACAGTGATATGACTCTTTTGGAATTGAGGTTTCAGTTTGTTAGTATGTAAAAACATCTAACACCAATAAAATTAAATGAATTTTAAGGGTGGGCGATACTGGGAATTTAGATATCGATCCGATACCAAGTAAATTCAGGGCTAGTATCGCCGATACCAATACCAGTACCAATACCGATACTTTTTACTTGACATGTCACAATCATTGAATAATTTAATTAATAACGTAATGCGTCTGCTATAATTGCCTCTCTGATCACCAATTACACTGGTAAAAACATTACTTAATGTTGGAGATTACCTGGATACTCCTGATTTTTTCGCTGAACACCTACTGCGGGAGACCTCTGTCTCTGTGTCGAGGTCATGTTTGGGTTTGGGATCTCACACCTCCTCCTCCTTCCTCAACTTTTTTTTGCCGATACTGATACCAATACCAATACCAATACTATTCATTTAATTCTAACAGTAGTAGTATATTAAACCTCTAAAGCTACTGTATGCCATTAGTCGTGTTTAACCCTCATAGACCTAAGGAGGCGTAAAAACATCGACTGATGTTAAATGTTGAATAACTTTTCATCCACTAGTCCTATCAATACATGTGAATATTTCAGGTACAATGCAATTTCTTAGCTTTTAAATGTCATGAGCTATGACCCATTTGGAAGTTCAGAGGCTGTGTAGTGAACGTGGAAACACCATCATTTTCTGCAACATTGATTCATCAATAAAACCCATGTAAAGTGACAAACAACAGTGGATGTAGACGGTTGTTTTTTATATTCAGTTAAGGCTATGTTGTTGAAAAAGACACATTTTCTTCACTTTTCTCTATTTTGATGCAATAACCTTTGAAGTAAATGTGAGAGTTTACGAACACCTACATGATCAGTAACTTAAATATAAGAAAATACTTGCTTTGTGCTGGAAAATGCAAAAGGTAATATAATAAATGGTTAGATAAATTAGGAAAGGTAACCTGTACAGAAAGATTCATTTAGTCTAGCTCTTTAAAGCTGGTAGTATTTGTTGATGCATTAAAAGTTTTATTCATATGAAATAACCACATTTTCAACCAAAAGTGCATTTGGAACAAACTCCATGTGATGTCCTTGTAATGTTGATTAAGGTTGTACTTTTCTGCTTGGGCGGTTACATCTAATCCACGCTGAACATTCATACTGTGATCTCAAACATCACTCGTTCACCTTTAAGAGCTTTGACATTTGAGTTCACCGCTTAAAAAGAAGCGGTTTTCTACTACATCGACTGCGTTTGATCCTCACAAACATTTCCACAGTAAACGTGTGATATACAAGCATGGCGGCACCCACACCGCCGCCTCATTCAATCACAGCGGAGTTAGTTATTAGTCGCCAAATGAGCTGAACTTCATTCCACGGGACTCACCACTAACCACGCCGGGAAAATGCAAGGACTGGAAAAGGAAGATTGTTGGAGACATAATGTTCATATTCTTAGACGTGGGAACATCTTTGCTGAGCATGACTTCGTGACAAAATGAGAGCTTGTCGACAGAAAGATCCACCCATTAAAGTTATTTTCTATGGAGGTACAGTGCGTGCATAGTAATGAAAGGAAGACGACAGTTCTGCGCTATTTTTTTCTCTAATTGGACTGAAATTAAGTGGAAGGAATTGTGAGACAATTAACTGTGCTTTTTTATCAGGGTTGCACAGTCTGAAGGAGGTTCGGTGGTGGCCCGCCTGCGCTGCCAACCACAATCTTTCCCTCTGCTTTTCACAGCCTTTGTTTATCTCATTTTTCAATTAACCTCCGCGATTTAACTCCCTTCATAAAGCCGGGCACATGTTTGCTCCAAAGAACAAATAAAATGGTGCCTTTCTCTCTCCCTCTCCAGCGCACTATCTTTCCCTTTTTCCGTTCCTCCGTCTATCCCTCTGACTCCCCTCTCTCTTGGCTGCAGTGTTCTTTCAGCCCAGGATGCTGAGCTTCACAGCGCCTTGCAGGGTTTTAGCAGGCATGAGGCTGTATGTGTCAGATTAAAGAGTGGAAATCTGTGGCGTGCAGGGAGAGCTTTGTAGATATGGCAATTTGGTGATAACTTCCTCTTCTCTGCACCCTCCTTCTCCCACCCCCACCCCCCCCTCTTCCTCCTCCTCCTCCTCCTCCTCCTCCTCCTCCTCCTCCTACCCCTGTTCCTTCCATTTGGATGCGACCACTGGAGGGAGGGAGGGAGGGAGAGAACCGCTTTGCTCGGCCAATCTTTCCCCCAGATCTGGTCCGCCCTGCCAGTTATCAGAGGGATTGCAATGCATGTTTATTTTACTCCGACTGTTTCCGACTTCGCTTTCTAACTCAGCTGATCTTGTAGTTTAAATTTTAATTAAAATCTCGCCGCAGACAATCACTTTGGCGAAGATGATCGGGAGTTAAATTAGAACGTGTCTTTGCTTTCACACCTGAGAAGTTTGTCGCCTATTGATTTAACCCATAAAGGCCCAGTGTTGCTTTGGGGTCAGTTCCCAAATGAATTTTTTTCTATATCTATCCTTTCCTAAGTGATTTATCACCATTTATTATAATATTATCTTCTGTGTTTTGCATTTTATCAGGATAAATCAGGTATTTTCCTGTATTTAATTCACTGATCATGTAGATCGCGGTTGTCAAACATATGGTCCGTGGGCCAAAACGAACCCACAGATTCCAATTCAGCCCGTGGGATGAATTTTCAAAGTGCAACATTTGCACTGAAAACATTAACAGTCAATGCAGTCAAACTAATTTTAACCCAGTTTGGTCACAAGTGGGTCAAACCAGTAAAATAATAACAGAATAATCTGTAAATAATGACAACTCCAAATTTCAAACTGATAAATTTTAACAATATTCTGCCTGTTACTAAATGTTTTGCATCTTTGTAGATCCAATAAATGGATAAATGATAAGTTGAGGCATAATGTTGTTAAAATTGCATTTATTTTTCTTAAGAAATTTCAGGTTGTTGAGGTTGTTCATTATTTTTTGAGAAAGGAATGTTTGTAAATGTAGGAATTTTAACATTTTCATAATTTAATTTGACTTTTTTTGCACTAAAACAGAGAAAAATTTGGAATTATCAATATTTATAGGCTATTTTTCTATTACTTTAGTGGTCCGGCCCACTTGAAATTATATTGGGCTGAATGTGGCCCCTGAACTAAAATGAGTTTGATACCCCTGATAGGTGTTCATGAAAGTTTAGATTATAGTTGAGGGTTTTTATATCAGAAACAGAGGAAGCTGAAGAAAAATTGACATTTTCAGTAAAATCTATCATTAACTGAACATAAACCCAGCATCTCCATCCACTGTCATTGATCCAACTCCATGGGTTTTACTGGTGAATCAGTGTTGTAGAAGATAACGTCGTTTCCACGGTAACTGAACATCTAAATGGGTCATATCTGATGACCATGAAAAGACGACAAACTGCATTTTACACCAATTATTTACATGTATTGATAGAATTAGTGGATCAGCTGGTATTAAACAGTTTACATCAGTGGATACTTTTGGTCGGTGATGGATGTTTGGGTTTTTATGGGTTAAAACACAGCAAAAAAAAATTGACATCTAACCCGTGGTTGCCTGGTGTAGAGTGTTTCGTATTTCTCCAACACCGGTTAAAAGTAAGACCCAAAAAAAAAAAAAAAAACCCAAGAACCCCAAGACACGAGTAGCCCACTCTGTGATTAATCATTACTAATGAGGAAGGAGGCCCAGGAAATACACAGCAAATCAAAATGAATTAATTGCCTGAAGAACATAGAGTAGTAGAGTAATTGCATTACTTGTTTTCAGTGTCACAAGGGTGCCGTTCCCTTTCGCAATCAAAGGCCAGCTCGAAAATCAAATACAATACCATCTAGGGGCTGCATCGCTTCTGACAAGGCTGATTGAATGAATGTATTACCCAGTGCCCAAAGAAATGCACGTTGTTTGCCAAAGCACACACCACCTCCACCTCCACCTCCGCCCCTCCTTTTTCTCCCACTGTAGGGGGAATGTTTATCAGTGCTGCAGTTCTATGGTTATGGATGATCCCGGCGCGACGCAGCGAAGGTTGTCCCACCCCGAGGAGCCCGGGCGCTGCTTATTTCAGCAGAAAGCTTCAGTATAGAGCGGGCGTTTAGCAAGCATAAGCACAGGACATGGTGGATGCGATGTCAACAGAGGTCCTCTAATAGATCAATCTGACCCTCCCAGATAAATCTACAGTTTTATGATCTTGAACACTGCACTGGTCTTGCTCCCACTCAGCAAGACTGAGATTCAGAGGGAAATTGCTCTGAAAATTAAATGAGAAGTGACTGGTAAAGCTTAGCATGTAGGGATGTATAAACCACTCTGTTCATTAAATTATTTCGCAGCTTTAAACAGATACTCATTTTAGTGTCGGTAATATCTGCCACTTTTATATATCGCAGTAAGAAATTCAATCTATAAAGTCTGTTTTCACGCCGTAACCATAGTTGCCAGGCTTATTTCATCCTATCGTAATTGAATGTAGGATGGAAAGGTAAAATGTAGTCACACTGAAAAGGTAAAGTGTCTCCTGATGATGCTCTCACAGGAAAGGCATCAAAGGTGTTTAAAATGAAAAAACTTTTATCTTCTTCAGAGCATGCTCGGTGAAATCATTGGTAAAGTGGAGGAGAAAATATCCTGTATCTAACATTTATGTTCCTGACGTCGTTGCTGGAGATACGTATATATAATAAAATATAAAACACGTTTCATGGCTACGTGTCTATAAGTTGGAATAATTGCAAAAGTAATCATTACTATTTCACAATTTGCAGATGTAAAAATTCATATTGTCAGGCTATTAAAAAAATTAGTCAAGATGTTGTCTGACTAATGATTTTTTTAATTGGATTTTCCATAAAATAAAACTGACAGAAAATGAGGAGTGAGTATTAAAAGTGATGTATTAAGACATTTACTGTGAACGAAACTAAAATAAAACCAAAAATGTATACATTCAGTACTATTTAAGGTATATATTAGTGTTGCAAGGTTATAATGACCACACATATGCAGTGTTCTTGGTTTGTAGATTTCAGATACATGCAGGATATACAGGATATATATACAGTATTTTTCCGTTAACGTGTGTTTAACTCTTTTCTTCAGACAAAATGAGGTTTTCTACATTCATTTTCTGCTATTTTACACCAGTTTTTATGCAACACTCTCACTGTTTCTTATAGTTTAAATGACTTTTTGTTATGGGAGTACAGATGACACCAAACACTGACTAAAGCCTGTAAAAGTGTCTGTTATTTTAGCACCAGTTGTGCCTTTTACAGAGGCATACAGTGGAGTCTCAATAGTAGGACTGATGGATAAATAAAAAAAATAGAAACTGTAATACCTTTTAAGAATACAAGTCAAGTTTTCATAATCACCTTACCAAAATGAATCAACATAATTGGAGACATTTTATCGTTAAATACATTCTTTATGTGCTCATAAACAACAGAGCAGAACATGGACATAGGACACGTTCCTGAATGAAACTGTCCACATAAGGATCTCTGTCCTTTGTTTAAATTGTTCCTTGCACAGGCTTCTAATAATAATTAACAATGATACTAATAGTAAGTACCAAACACTATTAAAGTAATAATTATAGTAGCAAATGACACTTGCAAATAATAGAAATTACACTTTATAAGATAATATGTACTTAATTGTTGGATTTGCCATATCCTCCTTTATCCTTTGTAGAGGACAAGAGTTTAACTGCTTTACTTAAAAAAAAAAAAAAAAAAAATTAAAATGCTGTCCACTGCAAAGGACATTCCATAAAAAAATAGATCTGGAAAAAACAAACTGTTGCATCATGCTGTTTCCAATCTAGGCAATTATTTAATGTAAAAAAGCCCAAACTTGTACTGACTGGGTCTCAGGAAGATATAAAATGAGAAATTTCCTCCTAATGTCCTTAATTCTACAAACTTATCATATTCTATATTTAGAATTTAGCTCATTGGTCCAGTGATGATCACTATAAGTAAGGAAAACATCTTAACCACTGAAATCACAGAAACTTTCTTCAAAATAAAATAAACTGCCTGCAGCATTTTTGTTTTGATGTCAATTTGTGTACATTTTAGCCTACAAGCTTAAGCTAACTATTACAAGCTGAACTGTGATGGTAGGAGTCCAGATCAGAAGGAGAATATCGTTTAGAATCCAACAGTAAACTGAGTGTAGCACCTATGGATTATATAAACAGCACTAGTGAAGTCTCAACAACAGCATTTTACAGTGAAACATGCTGTTCCAGGTGTGGTGTGTCCACTTTGTGCAGCCTGGCTGTGGCTGAAAATAGGCAGCAAGCAATAACATTCTTGTTAGGAATAACTACGCCTCCTGTGTGTACTTGAACATCAGTCATAATGGTGGGACTCGAAGAACGTGTAGAAGAACCACTGATTTATGGCTTTACACTTATTCCACGAAAATTCTCCCACAGACCTGATCAGAAGTGGTACAAGCAGCACATGTAAAGGTAAATGTGGCAGCAAACACCACAGTTTATGGGTCATAGACACAGTATTTTATTTATTTTATGGTAGAATAGAAATGGACACTATCTATCTATCTATCTATCTATCTATCTATCTATCTATCTATCTATCTATCTATCTATCTATCTATCTA
>JAPQRQ010000003.1:12020072-12042847 GCA_037367365.1 Apogon talboti
CATTTGCGGTGGACAGTTGTTTCTTTTTTTTTGTATAAAGCTGTGAATTTCTTGTCCTCATACGTGGACAGTGGGTCATAGGAGGTTATACATTGGACGAAGGAAAACTAATCCTGTGACCATCAGCAGATCGTCCTCACAGTGTTGTTTTGTGTGTTTTTATGATGTTTTGTCCTCTTGTCACCTGCCTATGGGACTACGGATGGAAATTAGCACTGTGGCTACAATCTAGCATATTTACACCTGCAATTGCTGTAGTTGTCCATTAATATGCACTGTCCCTTACAAATAAATAAATAAATAAATAATTCTTTAAAATTTATACTTGGCCAGGCTTCCATGATCAAAACAACCCAGGCAATTTCAACACCACTACTTTTCCTATTTCCTCCAACAATATCTGGCTGCAGCACAGAGTCTATGTTGATCAAAGCAGGGCAGAAGAGAAAACGATGAAAATGCTGATAGTGATGATGACAATGATGGCTGCTGTGATATCCCCAAAGTGTTTTGATGCAAGCTGATAAAAAAAACTACCTCTTCCAAGCACAATACAGGCCCATTTGTCATCAAGCAAGGACAGTTGTAATCATCCCTTTTGCTTGCCTTTCCCATCAGTCTTCCCCTTACCATGTATCAGGATCAATCTAGGCTCATTTATTTTAATCGTCTCTTATTTGCTTAACTGGCAAAGTCAAAGGAGGACATTACAAACAAAGCTCACTTTGAAAATGAGCCAAAAACACAAATTCATGTGAAAGAACTTTGATTTCTTGCTGCTTCCAAAATACATCACATCACACAATTTGTTAAATTAAAAACAAGCAAAAGACAACATGTCCTAAAGATGAAAAAAGATTCAGTCTGAAGCAATTTTAGTAACACAGTGTTTACAAATGTACAACATTTTAATAGGTTTGTCCTTTTCCGCCCACAATCTAATGTTGTTTCATGCTGGGTTCTCCAACAGGAGCATTTTCATCAAATTTGACATCTTGCTTTGTTCATTTCTGTCTTGTTGAGATGTCTAAGATGGTGGTCGGCCTCACACACTAATAATTTTTTATTTTCTTAATTTGTGTTATAATTTAACATTTCACACTCATCTTACACATGCACAGAATGGATAAATGATGACACATAGCTCTTAATTCCATGCAATATATTTTATTTGTTAAAAATACATTACTTCTTTTTGTAAGCGTGCACATTTTGTTAACCTTTGTATATTCAACATTACAGTTCAGTCAATCTAACATTATTTAATATTATGTTAAGTTAATTTATGTTATATCTAATTCTCATACCTGTTATTGGTGATGATGATGATGATTATTACTATTATTTTGAGTATTATTTTTGCCATTTTTTCTCAGTTTAGCTGTTTTCAACCCTTCTGCTCTTTGTCTGTTGGGTCAGTTGAGGTTTGTTATGCCCATATTTGTATTAGATCAGTTGGTTTCTTAAGTTAGTTTGTATTAGCCTGAGTTCAATTCTGTTTAACTGTTTTGAGTTAACTAAAAACCCTATTTCTAAAATATCCCTCTGTGTCCTCACGCCCTCCAACTCAGTCCCTTTGCACTGTTTTTTTTTCTGCAGTTAAACATATGAACAGATGACACACTGACAGGTATGCATGCATGTCTCCTGTCTTCACCATGATCAGAGGTGGCCTGTAACATTTTTGAGGTACTGCTACTTTACTTGCATTTTCCCATTCCATTTAATGCTAATTTACACCTCTAATCTGTTAAATCTCAGGGCCAAATATTTTGCCTTTCACTCCACTACAGCTTCAGTTGTAGTTGCTTTTTTTAGATTTTACACAGCAGACAATACAGTGGTACAGGAACTTTTTTGTCCTCTGAATTTTTACAAAAATAAAGCTGTAAACAGCCTCACATTCCAGACATCTGTGGTGTCTTAGCTTACATGGTTTAACTTCAGTGACTTATATCTCACAAAAATCAAAGATGAGAGAAAATTCCAAAAGCTAATTTCAGATTTGTAGGTTAATACCATGTAGGTTAAACCAGCTCCACCTCTGGCAGCGCAGTACACAAAAGTTTAAGTTAAATTAATAGCAATTGTTTCTTTCTTATTAGCTTAGGATGATGTCTTCCTCCCAAGCTAAAATACCAGAGTGGTGACTTTAGCTGTGCAAAAACATGGGATTGGTGTCCATTATATAAACCAATCTTGATTCCTAGTAATTTAATCTGAGAATGGAATGTGTTGAAGATGGGTATTCTTGTGACAGTGTCTTATCATTGTAAGTCACTATACTGTGCTTCCATGGTGCCAAAAATGCAGTGGTCGGGTAATTATTCACCAATTTGCACCCACCTTCACAAATGCATACATATACTGTATATTATATTTAATTATCTTCAATTCCTTGAAAGTTTGTTTTGCTGGCAGTAAATCTTTAGGAAACACAGCTGCGAAAGCATCAAAATACAGCACATAACAACGACGACAACAACAACATCTGATAACTAATGTTTGCAAAACAGATGCCTAACATAAGCGTCCTCTACTCCATTCTCATCAACTGTCCCCATGGTAACAACATCCAGACGTCTGCACGTCACTGCTGTGTTTTCCATTGTCCACATAACATGCTGCTAACAGGAGAGGAGCTGCTTTGTTCCTTATAGTAGAAAAAGATCTACAAAGTGAGTGCTGTAAACGTTCCCATTTCATTCTACGATTTAGCATACTTTTGCAAGGTTGCATTTTCTAGGACACCGTCTCAGCAAGATCTTTTGAAGGCTCCAGTTGCTGCTAATTAGCAGTTAGCCGGCTAAGCTATCCCTGCTATGCTAATAATGCTATTACCGTTTTGTTATTGTGGCCGTTCGGCTTTATGTTTGGGCTGAAAACAGGTCTCTTAGCGTTAATCTCCTGCTAATGAATGTGTGAGGTGTTTTCAATACGCAAGGAAAGTAAATGCGTTTTACCACGAACGACTGCTGCTAACGTTAGCCAGAATTAGGTTAGCTCCGGTTACATTTGAACGACAGAGCTGCAGTAAATATGTCACCAACGTTATTGAGCGTGTATACTACAGTTTGTTAGTCTAAAGAGAGATAACTTGTTTTAACTAGTAGACGAAATGCTACGATTTTATCCGTGCACCGTAAGTGTAACTCATCCAGATGTTTGATAGCTGCAGAAACGCAGCGGTGCTCTTTGTTTGCTAACAGGCTGCTAATAATAAGCACACGTGAGAATGAATCAAGAAGGCCAGGTTGTCACAATGAAAGGAGCAGGGTCACGGTTAAAGATAGTGTGTAAATCCGACTGAGTAGGCACTATGATGCTGTGGAGTTGTGAATGTTTGTAAATGTTAGCTGGTTATTAATGGGTATAAAATATTAATCAAACATAAGTTGCTGGAGGCCTTGACTTATCACAGAGAAGGAGAGGAAAATCCAAAACTCTAAACAACCTTGGACAAGGCACTTTGGAAAAAGGAACTTCCCCTGAATTTTCTGGTCAACAGAATGAATGTATGCTTCATTTTGGGGAGAAATAATTATTATTCAATACTAGTCAAAAGTTTGGACACCTTCACATTCAGTGGTTTTTCTTTGTTATCACTTTCTATATTGTTTACAGTTTGAATTAAAACAACTATGAATGAACACATATGGAATTACACATTAAAGATGTGTAAAACAAGCCAGAATATGATTTTCAGTTTTTCAAAGTTGCCACCTTTTGTAGGTTTGCACACTCTGGGCATTTTCTCAATCAGATTCATGATATAGTCACCTGAAACGGTTTTCGAATGACAGGACTGTTAACTTGTGGAATTTATTGTTTTCTTAATGTGTTTCTTAATGTGTTTGTGTTGTGCAGAGGGTTGGTGGGGTTGGTTCTATACTGTGAATATTTGACTATTTGACACATTACGGATACAAGAAATTCCTCATGAATCTGATTTAGAGAAAGTTAAGAGTGAGTAAAGCTGTCATCAAAGCAAAATGGTGGCTAGTTTGAAGAACATTCATTTTATAAAATCTGTCTAAAATAGTTGTCCCACTCTATAACAAAGGAACACACATTACATTGAGATGTTGCCAAGGCTGCAAGGTACATGTCAATACACTGATTTTATTACTAAAAATATAAGTGAATGACTAAATTTAACTAGAAATGGTTGCTGATTAGTATTATTGGAATATTAATTCACCTATTGTTTAAACTGTAAAGGGATGCATTGCCTCTGCATTCTCTAAGCTAAGGGGCTTTCCATGAACCATGTGCAAGCCCAGCAGCAGAGCTATACCAACAGATGCCTTTTCCCTGGGCACACAACAACATCTGTTCCTTTATAATCCACTTTTGATTTCATTATTTTCAGTTTATGCGGGTAACTTTCATAAATGGCTTGTTAAATCACACATTTCTCTTCTCAGTGGACTTTTTTTTGTTTTAATTGAGTTATTGTAACATCAGGAATCAAAATGAAATCATTTCAAAGATTCCCACCCCCAGATACTGACAAATAAGAATTATTTGTGTCTATTTACCTTTTTATATCAAGATAGATTTGATAATTTGTAGTACTCATCACTGTGCTGTTTTTAAACCCTCTACATGGACTTTATTGCCTGTATTAACCTTTTGCTTTCTTTTGTTAGTGGACCGTAGTTTGAAGCGCCGGCAGGTGAAGCCACTTGCTGCCTCTCTCTTGGATGCCTTGGATTATGACAGCTCAGATGACAGTGACTTTGAGGTCGGAGATGCCTCAGGTAATTATCTCTGCAGTATCTGCTATCCCATACCTCCAACTTCACATGCAAATATAAACATCAGTATGATCCACGGTGCCAAAAGCCTACGTCAAAATAATAACCACAGCTCTACTTTTTGTCAGTATCAACAACCTTCACTGCAGCACTAATACTTCTGTGCTGCTTCCTAACTTCAGAGAAGCATAACCAGCTTTAAACAAAGGTGTGGCAAAAGCCGATTTTCACACCTTAGGAATGTCATTTGCAGTAGTGGTGATATTGCAAATGTGCATGAGAGGAAAAGCGGCATCCTTTAAAAAGTAAAGATCTGAATTATTAGGTGTCTTTACATCTGTTTTAAAAGGCTTCATGTAGCGAATTGAAGGAGAATGGGTTCAATTGAAAACATCAAGCAAATAGTGGAAGACATTTCCAGTTTAATGGAAAATGCTACAGTGTAAAAAGGCAAAAAAGCAAAGCAAATTTTGAAACAAAGTCAATCACACACCGTAACAACCTTTTAATCCACAAAGGTAGATCACTAATCCTTTTCTGAGGTAGGATTTCTCTCCAGAACTTTCCAGGGTTGTCAGGACTGTCTGTGTGGTAGCCGTAAAGAAATACTCAGGTTTAGGTTTTTTGATGCCACCTGTAAAGCTCAGAGCCTGTTTTTCTTCATGTATTTCTCACATGCAGCAGATCTGACACAGATCAGTAACAAACCAAAGATTATTTCTGTAGTTTAGTGTATGCATATTTGGAATAAAAATGCAATTCTTCCAAAATATTTAAATATTCAGTCATTTTTTTCCCAGTCAAAGTAAAACAAATCATGAAATAAAACCAAGGCTTGGTTTGAGGAACCCTGTGTTCTTAGGAACCCAGTCCTTACACCTCATGAAGACAGACTGAAACAAATCACGGATAAGTAGGTCCCTGGTATAGTCCAGTTTACAGTGAGGCTGATATCAGCTGATATCCACACTCACATGCACTTCAGGATAGTAATACTCTTAAAGCTGTAGTACGTGAACGTTGTTAGCATTACTGAGCAAAAATAATTACCTTTTAGCATATTGTAATCAGGGTTCCCATGGGGTCTTAAAAAATCTTAAAAATCTTGAATTTACAAATCTGCATTTAATACCTTAAAAAGTCTTTAAAAGGTATTACATTTTATATGGTAGGTCTTAAGGTATGTCACCATAAACTTGTTGGCTATATTGTGTTTAAATGTGTCTGTTAAATGTCCAAGCTGCAAAGAAAGTAACGTTAGTCTACTCAGTTAGGACTGTTCCAACACAACAATTTATACTGAAATTAGGAACCAGTTATCACTAATTTTGGAGAACATTCAGCCCAACACATGCACAGCTGTTAGTCGTCAGTCACCCAAGAAAGCTGACTTTGGGAACTTTATGGGACGGCTCGCAAACAAAAAGTGAGCATGAGGAAGTACAAATTTAATAATGCCTGGTTGGAGAAAAGATCATTCTCAACCTGTTTGACATGAGTGGAGGGGAACGTTTTGAAGTTCGCTGCACCTTGTGCAAGAAATCAATTCAACTTGGAACGATGGGAATCAAGGCGTTGGAATAAATAAATACATTTTCCTAAATTATAGGAGTCACGAATTTTTGCCAGTATGGCCGTGAAATAGGCTGTGAAATGGGTATTAAATTGTGTTGTAAGTAGTCGTAAGAAGGTTTTTTAAAGTCTTAAATTTAATGTGTAGAAACCTGTTGGAACCCTGTGTAATTCATGTGGTCTGAGAGGAAACAACAATCGTATACACTGACAGTTTTCTCTGTGACAAATTTTGATCAAAAGTGCTTTCAGTCAGGTATGAAGTTAAATAAATGACTGGCAGCTGTAATTATTGATTGCTGATCAGATTCAGTAATACCTCGTTGTAGGTTGTGTATGTTTATATCTAGTCATTTGATGTGGACCAAGAGGAGAGGTGACTGTCAGATTTTGGCTCCTTCGCCTTTTATTTGAAGAGACAAAAACATTGTTAAAATCCAGGCACACTGCTGTAACTGAATATGAATATAAGTGTTATAACACAGTTTCACCATAACCAGTCAAATCATTAGTCTGCTCTTCTATTGTTTTGCGTCTTGATAGGATCAGATGGTACTGGCAATGGCAGTGATGAGGAAGGGTCCAAAGCGAGTGCCGCAGGTTCAGAGAGCGACTCGGAAAACGCAGGGTCTGCAGACGATGGTATAGATGAGGAAGAGGCCAAAGACCTGGCTGCTGAGGACAATTTAACAGAGGACGAAGACAAGAACAAACAGCAGCCTTCCTCAGACAGCTCCACCAAAGACACCCCCGCTGCCACTCCGCCCAAAGGCCGCCGCAAAAGCAAGAAGACCCCCGACCCTGAGCCCGCGGCGCCACCTGCGAGCAGCGAAACTACCTCGGCATCAGGGTCTGGCAGCGTGAACACTGAAGAGTCTCAGGCCGAGCCTAAGAAATGGAATTTCCGCAGGAATCGTCCCCTGCTGGACTTCACCACAATGGAGGAGTTGAATGAAATGGACGACTATGACAGCGAGGACGATAATGACTGGAGACCCACTGCAGGAAAGAAGAAAGGCAAGGCAGCTGCACAAAAAGGAGGCACAGAAGAAGAGGAAGGCGGAAGCGCGAGTGACGATGATGAGGACGACGATGACGACGACGATGATAATGACGACGACGACGATGATGACGACGATGACGATGAGGATGACGATAAGGAAGATGGTGATGACAATAATAACAGCAGCAGTGACAGCGAGAAGGTGATGAAGAAGCCTAAGAAGAAGGCGAAGCCCACCAAGAGCTCCAGCGCTTTTGATGAAGAGCTGACAAATGACAGCATGTCCCAGGGAAAAGGCAACGAGGTGAGTGGGACAACACTCTGTCACGGCCACACAGTAATCCATGAACTGTAGCCCACATTAGCTTTCAACTAGATATCTCCTCTTTATTTCCAAACATGAATACATCTGGGCCCTGTTGTAGGAAGCAGGTTCAACGAACTGAACTCAGAGTCTGTTAACTTATGAATGAGGAAAGCCATTATCAATGGAAAAACCGTTCACAGAGTAAGTTGCCACAATAACTGAATCAGAGTTAGACTGAACTCAACAACAGATCTCATCGATACCTGGTCTTTCTTTATTTAGCCCTAGGTCCATTTAGTACCGAGTTTTGGTACCCATCCCTTTTGAAGGAATTCTGCTGTCATCGCGTATTAGAAGTTACACACAAGTCACCTTTTAAACATATAATAACTGAGTCAGTCTCTGTGTGGCAGCAAAGATATAGAGTGTCCTCTATTCTGATTTTTAGAAAAGACTTTCATTCATCCTTCCACTCTAGGGTGAAAATGTGCACGTGTAGACAGGTACAGAACTGCCCTGTTTGTGAGAACGTTACATCAGAACTAGGTGGCGCCGTGTACTGTCTACTCGTATGGTTATCTCTGTGCACCTCCATACTGAGCTTTCTTCAATCAGTGATTCTGTGTGAGACATCTGAGGCCATATTCAGACCTTGCATTAACGTTCCTCCTGAGGTATCTGTTACAGAGCGGCCATCTATAAGTGTGTCCCTTCACTCCTGGTGTTAGAAAGTGTCTTCGCTCCACTATATGCAAAAAAAAAATCATTTGTAGTATTAAACAAAGCACAGGTTAATTTCAAGTTGAACAGTGTTTTTGTAACTTGACTTTATTGGGCAGGGTGAGGTCAGTTAACTTTCCATGTCCTCTGTTAACTGCTGTTCCCTACACTAATCTTTCACAGAACATCATGATACAACATGATACTATCACGATACTGTGAGAATCAGGTTACAGATCACCGGTTTATCATTCATTATATTAGGAAGTTACAAATACTGTAAGCATATATTGTCACTTTTTTTTCTTTTTATTTTAGGAAACATCACAGTATAAAGAAGACGCCATATGCATGAAATCTGAGGTTAAGGAAACTACTACTACTTTTTTATGCCATGTTGGATTTAAGCAGTCAAACAACACATGATAGATTACAGCGCTGATATTTAGAGGTAGAGGGTTTAAATAACACAAAATGAGCCTCTCTTTTCCAATTATACTCAGATAAAGTGATGTAGGGAATCAATGTAATTTCACAAACATGAAGTTATAATGATCAAGTGTAGTTGAAATTTTCCTACATCTGTGTGTTTCCCATGATAACCACGGAATCACAGGACAGTGAATCTGTGACGCTTGACACATTTCAAGACAGCCTTCTATGTATAATGACATTGTAAGGATTATAAAAAAAACCCTTAAAAGGCAAAAAGTGGGGATTGTGAATTTAATCACCGCTGTGTTGTGTAAGTTTGACAGAATTTGAGATGAACTGAGATGATGTGATGTCGAAAGAAAGTGCATTGAGTCTTAGCTTAGAGTAAGCACAAGAGCAACTATAACACTTCATAAGGGGAAGAAATTCAACATATTCTTTTATCAATATTATTGTCTGATCCCTACCAATCATAATCCCATTGCTCATCCTTGTGTTTAGTTTTTTTATTTGGGCTAGTCTGAAGGCCACATGAGATCACATCTGCAACCCTAATGGTCTGCTGAACATTGAAGTAAATACACACTCCCCAAACTTGTCCTGTTTATTTAGACCACTGCAGATGAATGTGGTATTTTACTGCACATTGGCTACTTTGCATGGCGCTGTATAATACCAAACAATATGAGTCACAAAGTCACCACATAATCCACTGAGAGGTTTAGATGGTATCGGAGTGATTCCAGGAGAATGCTTCCGCCTTTGTTGTAATCGACTTAGCACAGTGTCCATCAGCATTGTATATGGGATTTACTAACTGCCAGTTATTGGATCTGTCGTCAGAATAGAGTGAGGAGGCATTGATAAGTGGCTTTACTGTGGCTCTGTTTCCTGATTTCCCAGGATGCCTTGCTGGACCGGTCCCAGACCTGGAGCACACAGCGGATGGAGCACATCCTCATCTGTTGTGTTTGTTTGGGAGACAACAGCGAGGACGCAGATGAAATCATCCAATGTGACAACTGTGGGGTGACGGTGCATGAAGGTATGCTTAAAGTGTCTCTCTATTGATCTACCTGAAAACAACAACAAAAATTAAAGTTTGCATCAACTCATATCAGCTACCAACCAATGAATGCTAGACGAAATGCTTTCCTTTGGATCTGACGGATGTTATTCCAAAGATGGCCAACAAACACTTGGACACGTGTATACTCGGTGTGTGAGACGTAAGCAGTGAAAGGATTTTAACACAGTGCTGAGAGTATTGAGACTGATAGTCCCTCATTCACTCCCAGATTTTTTTCAAGTGTGTGTCTTTATATTTACACAAACCAGTGCAACATTTTAAATCACATTGAAACGTGTGTCAGTTTATTGATTGTGTTGAGAGCACAGAGACATGAGACTGTGTTGATGAATAGACAGGAGTTATAAGCAAGTCATCAGGACAAGTCTTTTTGCAGGGAGACCTTTGTGAGGGGCTAAAGTGTGAAGACTTTGGCCATTAAATGTCATCAGAAAACAGGTCTGAGAGTTCATTTTAGCTCACTGAGCCCATGGGCCTTTTCCCATATCAAGAAAATAATTTAGATGTATATGCATCCTGTACGGTCTACACAGGATGCATTTCAGCCACGTTTTAGTTGCATATAGCAGTGATCTATATAAGTCTAAGGGCATCATGATATTATGGACATGTGTTAAACACATCACAAAAGTCTAGTTTTATTTATAAATAGTTTTATTTCTATGTGCTCATTTACCCACTAGCTACTCTATGGTTAATTAGTATAAATTTACTGATCACTGCAAGTGTTTAATTTATTTCAGGTCACATTGGCACTGCAGTAGTGAACCATGTTATTGAACACATAGCTTTCCTTGTACTTAACTGCATTGTTACTTTTGTCTGATGATATATATCATGCATACCATCTTGTACAGCTGTATTACCAGGTAAAGGTACATAAAATAAACACAAAGAGAGATAACAAATGTGAAATAATGCTCACCACAGAAGAAAAAATAAAGATAATACAAGACATAAATATAATAGAATTATCTAAAATAAAGAATATAATAGTACCTTATGTTTTTACTTGTTCACTTAATAGCTTTTTGTTTGAGTGGATGCATTGAGTTCCTGTAGTGTTGTATAGAATCCTGTGCTGTTGCATTATTACATCAGAAACTACAACAGACATTGCAGAGGCACTAAACTTCCTGTTTCAGCTTTTTTTCAGCTGAGCGCTGTCAGGCTGGAAACAGAATCAATGGCTTTGTAAGTCATCTCTTTTGGAGCTTTTGGAGCTCTCCCAGGCATCTACAGTTAAGGCTGACCGTGCCAGGTGGATCTGTGTGACAACTTTAATTTCCAGTGAAAGGTGTTTACTTATTTAAAGACATCGATCAAACTGTGAAAAAGGCAGAGCTACATGTTTTAATACAGAGGCCTGTCTTTACATCACCAGACTGTTGGCTGAAAGACATACTGTACATAGAAAACACCAGATTTGTGTATTTGACCCTATATAGACAATAAGCCATGAATACAATCAAGGCTTTGACTGTCACTGTCACCACTGTTGTTCTTCCTGGTCGGTCTAGTAGAACTATAAGATCCCCACCTTGTTGACGGGGTTACATAAGAGCATACCATGTTAGCATATCTCTGTAATCCACAGTTGTCTCTTCTACAGACTCACTCCTGTCACTGTGTCAGACTTTAGCCTCGGTGCAGCAAAACACCTCTGAGGTGCAGGCAGGACCTCTATGATTATCTCTGACAGTCTGATCACACATTCTGTCATGACACGCACCCACACTCACACATATACACACAGCAGTGAAGAGTGGAAACGGTCCTAATCGCCAACTCTCCATAGGCAGGCACAAGATATTAGGAGCAGGTCTTAAATTTATCTTGTTCGTTTGGTTGGTTGATATTTTCTTCCTCTGAGACATGTTTAATCTCCCTGAAAAGACACAGAGGGGAGACTAAGTGGTTTGCAAAGGAGGCGTGAGAGAGGAGCAGGCAGTGACAGGACTTGCGGCCAGTTGTTATCTTCCTTTCCAAGGACAAGAATGGTGTGTGTGTGTGTATGTGTGTGTGTGTGTGTGTGTGTTTAGCTCCTTTTCTAGAGCAGTAAAATATGGAGCTTAATTCGAGCAATAAGTTGTGCGTTTTTGTGTGCTTTGCTCCAAGTAGATAGATTTATTGTGCTATTAGAGGTTTAATTCCAAACTTCAGTGTTTTTGGTGCTGATATATTATCTCGCTCCTGAGATTAACAGCAGAGCATCACCTAAGATAATAAAAAGTGAACCCTGCGTACCCGTCTTTCGTTCTTACTTACATTAGTTTAGCAGTTTCTTCTCATGGACATGTGTGAGGGAGCCCCTCCCACACACTGACTCTGAAGTTGCCAGCTGGGGGCGTGGCCTCAGACCCCTTGCCCTGGCCTTAACCAAAAGGAGGGGTGCTTTACATTGGTTGCTTTAAAATGTATTGGTTTGTTATATTTGCCATTTCATTTCAATTTCCATTTATTATTTCTACATTGATTGTTTTGCTGAAATATTTACTTGATTTAATTGTTGTCTAGTGTCAATTTGTGTAGTATAGTTTTACCCCCTGTGTGTCTAGATGGTCTGATCAGCCAGTTTAAATGTCCCCTGTGTGTGTTCTGTGGTGGGTCTTTTGTCTTATATTCCATGTTGTGTTAAGTTGGAAGTTAGACTAAGTTTTTTCTCTTAAATCTTTTTGATACTTTGACCTCTTTTATTGGCCCAATGTGGCTAAATAAAAGCTGTTAAATTTTGACTAAGTTCTGTGCTTTCCTTTTATAACCATCGGTTCCTTACAACATACAAAGCAGATAGAATTTTAATAATTCTAATTTGTTTTCGTTGTATTTCTTAGTTTTTTTTATACTTATGTCGTGACTTGGCAGTGCTACATGTTTTTACTCTCAGTTAAGTTTCCATTAAAGTTACATGTTGTGTTTTTAGCATCTTAGTATGTGTCCTCTTACTGGCATATGTCTACTGTACATATAGACATTTATTTGCAGTCACCATCATCATTGCCTTTCACTTCTCGTAGGGTATAGGCCACGCACAAGCAAACGCCATCTTTCTCTTGGATAGTCCTTGCGAGCTCCTTCCATGATAACTTCATTGTGTATGTCGTTTTCTACACACCGTTTACATATTTAGTGTGGTCCTCCCCTGCCTCATGCTCCCAGTGGGTTCCAGTGTAGTGCTTGATCTGTGATGTTATTGCCTTGCTTTATTTGCAGTCATGCTTAACAACTAACAAATGCAGATCCAATATGCAGTCTTTTTTGAGTTGCCCAGAACTACCATCTACATCTCTTTTGCAGCTAAATTAATCACCATCTAGTTGGTAATGTTGTCACCTGTGCCAGACCGTCTCAGACCAGAAGTTTTTTTTTTTTTTTTTTTTAAATGACATATGGGGTCTGTTGTTGCCGGAAACTAAGTGCTCCACCACACTGCTGCCGAACTAACAAATAAATGAACCCCCTCAGGGTGCCCACAACAGGCATTACCCAGTCAGGGTTTATTTGGAAATAATGACCAGCTCATTCTACATCATCCCTTACTTCTTGCTGACCTAAACTCCCCCAGTTCTCCTGAATTTTGCAGTTTAATCCAGTGCATTTGGACTACTGCACTGTACTCTAAGGTGTTGCTACCAGTAATGAATGCAGGCCTTCTCTTGTGCATTTATTTTGAGGAAAGCTGAGCTGGAGTCTTGCCACCTTGAGATCTAACTATTTGATTATGAACTTCTATGCTGAGGCAGGCGCCTCTGACCTGGCACTGAAGCCACGTCCTTTCCTCCAGTAAGCACAATTGTTGATGAGGCTGTGTTTTATCAGAAATAAATTTCATTTTATAATTTTTGGAGCATGCAACTTAGGCCATGGAATGATTTTGAAAGTGCTTGGGTAAACAGAAATAAACAGTGAGTGTGCTGGCATGAGGCAGAGGGGATTAGTTAACCAAGAAACAGTAGCTTCTCCCAAAAAGGCAAAGTTGCTGCGTAAACTGGCATAGGCCCCCAGCCTCATGAAATCATTCATGTTTAGATATGTAGTTGTATCCAACAGGGATTGTCCATTTGTTAAACAGAAAACGTGTTTTTGAAGAAAGAAAATTTGAATATAAAATGTTCAACAGAATTACAGAAACAAAAAAAATGGTGCTGATGAAGTAAAAAGTATTTGTTGGTACCAAGGCTCCCACCATGATGGTAACATCACATCTGGATGAATGGACATTTGGATGTAAATCTGTTTTCATAGCCTTGTCTCATTACATACTTGCCCTTTTCCAGCAAACCAGTCATTGAACCGAACCCTGAAGTAAACTGAGAACTAAAAGCTCTTTCTGATGTTTCTTTATGCACAGAAAATAAGGGAAATCACACAGAAAATGACTACATTTAGAATAGTTGCACGAGAAAACAGCAGGGCCTCTTATTGTCATTATGTTGCATGAATGAAAAGGAAACATGCCGTTGGGTGGTTATTCGTGTCTGCTGCCTTTAGAACATCGCTGCCATCAAACAATCAAATTAAGCTTGAGCGCAGTGTAAGATACTCTCAGATACCTCTAGTAGAAACAGCCTTTTCTTTGGTTAAACCACACTTTTCATCTCATGGTTCTGTTTTGGGTAATTTTTCCCTATATTCAACCACATGGCCTGTTGATGTGTTACTTACATCCACTGATTGCTGCAGCACTCCAATCACTCCAATGTTTGCTGATGTAAAAAAAAACAAAGACAGGGCAAATAATAATAGGTTGGAATTGTTGACTTCACCTTGGGCTCTGGAACTGTGCAGTTGGTATTTTATACCATTTGTAGTCTTTTCTGGTATTCTCTAGAGAACACGTCTGTTAAGTGATTGGAAAAATAACTTGAATTAACTTAGCTGTCATTTATTGTATTAATATTAACACTGGTAAAATTGCACTCACGTCTCTTAAGATATTTCATGTTGTTCATATTTGTTCAGGTTATTTACACTTTTGTTGTTGTTGTTTGTAAATGGAAACAATTTCATGTAATTTTACTTTTTTACACAAAAGCAAAGTGACTCATTTGGAGTTGTCGTTATTTATAGGTTACTTTGATTGTATTTTTCTGGTCTTGTCCAGTTGAGATAGATTTGGTCTGTATGTGGCCCCTGAACTGAAATGATTTTCACATCCTTGATTAGGGGTGTGTAGTGGCAAGAATCTGGTGATACGATACTAGGATCACGATATATCCCAATACTGTTAACAAAGCGATATTTTGTTGTTTGTTTTGTGTCTTTGTGTAAAAGATTATTACCTGTAAAAATTAAATTACACCAGAAATATGCACAAATACTAAACCAATTTTTATTTGATCTAATGCTATATCACAAAACTTCCCTCTGTAAAAACTTAAAACTTAAATCATGTTTCACAGACGTTACAGCTTAAGATCCTGCTCCAATGTTCATATTGTGTTAGTTGTGAAAAGAACACATAATGTACAGTCCCTGAATCATCCAACATTATAACATTATTTTTTTTATGCAGTCCCAACAAAGGAACTAACATCTGCCTCTTTCAGACAGTAAAAAGTGTGTTTAGGATGCTTGAAATAACCATTATTGAACAAAACAGTGTTTAATAATAATAAATAAAATATAAACAAAAAAGAAAACCAACCTACCTAAAAATATCAATCCAGTACTTTTTAATATCAATACAGTATCATGAAATGAAATGTAATGATATATTGCAGAACCAATATTTTCTTACACCTCTACCCTTGATTGTTAATATCTCAGTGTAATTTCTGCGTTTCACAAATTCATCCCACGGGCTGGTTTTGGCCCTTGGGCCGTATGTTTGACACCCCTGGTCTAAATCTAATCAGATTTTGTTCTTAATATTTGTGGTGATATTAGCGGCGTGGTCAGCAGATCATTTCTAGGTGAGGTATCACTGCCTTGAACTAAACTGAACAAGAAAAACACAATGTGCTCCTGGTCACAGACTGATTTTATGTTGTTTATGTTACAGAGTCCAGTAGAAACAGATGATAAAATGTTGCTGCGACTAATAACATTTATTATTTTAATCAGGAAAAATGAAAATCTGTGCTGCTACAAATGAGCAGACACTGATGTTAACAGAGGAAAGTTTTCGTAGCATTTATTTTCGCTTTATTTTATATTTAGGGTCTCTTCCTGTTTTCCAAGATCTCAGAGTATCACGTTAAAGGTTAACACAAGGTTAAAACAAAGTAGGACGTCTGAGGCAGAGATGAGAGATTGGCTGTCAGGACGTGTTGCTCATACAGGTCGGCCTTTCCGCTCGACTCCGCCGCTCGTCTTTGTTCTTGTGTTTGCACTACTGGTCAGACTCCACCAGTCCTCCTCAGAAGAAAAGAGAGGCTGACATGAAAGGTAGACCTCAAGGAGAGATCAAAAGCAGGTACGAAAAGGGAGTCAAAGCCAGCATCTACACAGAGCACATGGAGAAGTCCTGTTCCTACAGCCTGCCTTTTGATTATCTGACTGTCAGGTTACCATGTTGTCATTACCATACCTTTATGACTGACAGAGGTATACTAAAGAACCTTTGAGTGGTCAGTAGTCACTCTTATTTTGTCATTAGTTAGCAAAAGGGTTATGGAAAGATCAATGATTTCACTGATTTCTGTAGAAGAGCTAATGATTATTATATTCTATTAAGCTGTCTGTTATTGGTCTGTGACAGTTGACTGAGAAATACTATTGCAATCACAATATGGTTAAATAGAATATCCATATCACAGGGGTTGCAATGTTTAATGCATGCTGCCATATATGTGTGTTTTATCAGTGAAAATGAAATGCGGATATATAATACCTAGCTTCCTTTGGACAATTTCACAGTTTTGAGAAATTTAGATTTTTGAATTTTCAACAAATTTTTGATATATAAAAAATGTGTCTTTACTTATAATGGGCTATGTTTTAATGGCTTATAACAAGGAAATGGTTAGAAATATAACAAACGTCCTGCCCCCTTAGATAAAAATTTCTGAAGGTAGGGAAAAGAAAAATGAGGTGCACAACAGCTGGAGACATAAAGGAATTAGTAAAGCGTCTTAAGTTTCACTTTCACTTTGTACAGTCGTATGGTGCCCCCTGGCCCCACTCGTCACCGCTTCCGTCACCGGCATGTGCCCCCTTAACATTCCTGATTGCCACCACTGCCCAGTGTCATGTGTTGTTATTACTGGTGCATACTGTATATTTTCTGTCCAGAGATGAAAATGTAAAAGACAATTAATGCAAACAAATCCGTTTGTGCTCTTTTATTCCCTCACCCTATGACAATCAATAAGAGAATCGATAAGGAATTGGATCGATAGGCAAAATTGATAATGGAATTGGAATCGTTAAATTCTTATAAATTCAGATCCCTACATGTAAATGGTCACAGATATGAATATAGTTACTATTGAGCACTGATAGGAAATCATATAGACTTTCATTTAATTTGTTGAGTTGTCCTCCAGTGAAAGTACCACCCACTTCTATTGGAAGATTGACCACAGGACTCTAACATAGCCGCAGAACCTGACAACCTCAAAAATTCATCTTGTTGTTGATTCTTGATAGAACATACCGGTGAGATACAGGGCCATTGGTCCTATTTTTGTTTAACTTATTTTCCAGTTTAAATTGTAACTGTTCCTGAGTCTAACTCCTCTCACTGCTTGATTCTGAAAACACTATGTAGTCAGAAACTGGCTGAGAGTGAGGTGATCAGTGTGCAAATGTCCAGGTTTGATGTAGGACAGGAGTTGTTCAGGGACATCCATATGACAATCACAGGGCACTTACATAGAACCATGTGACACTGTGAAAGGTTTAGTTTACATTTTTGCAGTGGTTTTACTTTTGTGCATGGACCTTACTATTTTTGCTGCTTTTCCTTGGCCATAATACAGTGTTTTCCCACAGGGAGTTCAAGCCTTTAAACCTACCACATTTCACAGACAAATAGTGCACTCCTGCAGTCTGTGGTTTTGTAGCACTGTCACGATTTAATACTTTAGTTCTGATTCAAAACTATGAATGAACTGATGGAGGCAGGGGTTTTATGAGTCCAAATCACCACCTTCCTGTGAGTCCAGTGTTTCCGAATGGAGTCGCATAACAGCTTCAGTTCAACCTGTCAGTAAATGAATGAGGTTTGGCAGAATCTGGCTGAAGTTCCCGTAGAGTGAACACCTGAGGAGCCATGCCAGAACAACTCCAAAAGTACAACTTTATTTCATGAAATGAGTGGGAAAGCCCAGAAAGATTTTCAAACAGGAAATAGTGAGTTGAGCTGTTTTCAAAATGCAGATTTTTTTTTGGTCAGATTTGTTGATTTTTTTCTTTACATTTTTTTTTGTATGCATTGGTGTGTTTTGTTGCAGTTGAGTCATATGATTCAGTCTACAGCCCAAAAAACATGTATTAATGTTTAGTATTATTTTAAAAGCTGACTTTTGGCAAAATTTGAAGAAACCAGATGGGTTCTTTACAGACAGAGCACGTTCCAAATAGTGGAACATTTCACAAATATAGAGGTAGATAAAACACTATAATGATCAAAATATGGATGTGTAACAAGGAAAACAACAATATATTGATTTCTTTTGCATTGTAGCTGTGTGTCCTAGCTTTAACATGTAAATAAAATAAACTTGGAGACAAAATGTAATTTTTTTACCGCAATAGTTGCCATAGTTCTTTTATCACCCGGCCTTGCTTATGTTACAGTAAGGTCTGTTTGTAGAAGCCATCACCCATGATTCCCATCATTTTCATTGTCATTAAAACATTCAGCGGGTCCTTGGGCATGTGCATTTACCCTGATACTCCACTCACATTCACGTTGTGTCTGTTTGTCTGTTTACATTATCGGTTGTGTAGACAGCTATAGATAGATGATTAGTATGAGACTGCTGCGACATTGAAAATGTGAGTCATCAATGTGCTGTCAGAGTAACAGATGGCTGGTTGATGCTCTTGCGAGGTGCTCATCACTTGTCTCTTCATCTCTCGGGTAAACAACCCTCTTCATCGCTTTCATTTCTGTCTTCATAAACATGTGATTTCACATTCTCGCCACCGGTTGCACTCACACGTGGATGGTCAGTCCCGTTTATTAAAAGTCAATCTAGTCAAAAGTACAGCCCACTCTACCTCGCCCCTTCTTTTTTATTTTTTTTTTCTTGCCAAGCTCGTCATTTCTGACAAGGATAATCTTTCCTTCAGGGATTATAAAGCTATCCTGTAGTCATCACTTTTTGTCAGCTTAGCTCATATTAGCCAGCAACCCATGGCTTAACGGTCTGAGCTTTGTATCTCAGTTCAAAAGGAACACCGAAGGTTTGTGCCACGGTTCAGCTGTAAGTCGGTTAAACCAGCATGGTGGTCGTTCACAAACCCGGTTCAAAGCCCAATCAGTAAAGATGAAGCGCCCAACTGTTGCCAGAGGTTTTCCACTAATACATTTTTTTTTTTTTTTTATAAACGTTGAGTGGAGCTATATTGGAGCAAGCAAGACTTAGCCTCCTGCCCTCGCCACATGCTGTGGAGGAAAATGGAGGCAGAAATAGGTGCTAGTTACATTCACATCAAGGCGGCGGGTTCTTTAAGTACTTCTTCCATTTTGAAGGTCAGGACGGACTCCAGTTGTGACTTCATTGCCGTCATGGAATAATCAGTATCTTGACTGGTGTGTATATATATGCATTTGAGTTGGAAGTCTATAAGGGAAAAAAAAAACAAAACTGAAGATAAACCCCCCCAGCCTCTGAAGAGCAGAGTTCAGAATTAGCGATTCACCGTGACACACAGCAAATGGTTTCTCAATCAAAAAAGGACATGCACCCACCAAACAAAGTGTAGAGCTGAATAAACAACTCCATCCGCCTCAGTGTTTGCTTTCGATGGGCTGCCCGACTCCCCAGCGTGGCGCACAGTGACAGGCATGCAGAACATTGAGCTTTTGATTTGCGAGTCTTTCCCATTGCTCAAAAAGCCCGAAGGCTGGTTGACTGAATTAGGAGTTAGAGTGTTATCTCCCCAGTGGAGGCAGAGTGCTGATTGCCGCCCTCATTGGTAGTGAGGAGCACGTTTGCCTGGTGTAATAGCTGCCATAGAAACCACATCAGCCAAGTAATTGTTTAGGCAACCTCAGAAAATTAAGAGGACAACATTAAAATGCTTTTGCTTCTCTGAGGGTACTTTATTTTTTTGGTTTTTTTTAGCAAATGTTCTATTTGCGGTGCAGCAGTGTCACAGCGCCGGGCTCTGTGTTCTTGTGTTTATATATGTTGTTATGTGCACAATGACTTACTCCAAACAAATTGCCCCTAGTGGGATTAATAAAGTTGTTTGTATTGTATTGTAATGCATCATATTGTACAGCAGATTGCCAGTTTTGGACCAGAGGGTTACTGAATCTGCTTTTTTATTTCTAAGTGAATCCACAAGAGAGAACAGAAAAACACATGGATTCACACACAGTCAACTGAATACATGATATATAGCAATGTTAATGCCTAATACTTGAGTCAGTATCACTATAAAGTGCCTTTGGTGTCCTCATCAGAATCATTCAGTCATCATGAAAATGTAGCAGAATAGTGAAACTCCGAGGTCTTATTATAAGTGGCCAAACATTTGCACACATATCAGTACAATGATAAGTCTCTTAAAATGTGTTGCCTTCATTTTATAACAATTTTGTTCATTGGATGTACATGATTTTGGCATGTCGTGCACACTGCTCTGCTAACTACAGTGTATGTAATAAGTAGTTAAATGATACTAAATCAATTCTTTTTACATGGTTTCTGTTGTCCAAAAGTTATTTGATAAGTCATGTTATTTTGATCATGTATATTCTGTTTTCATAATTATATTGAACATTTTGACTGTGTCCCCGTCATTATGGGGTAACTGCCCCTTTAAGAAACCCTCTGATGTTTTCAGTGACATCACTATCAGCATTTTGTCTTTCTTTAATGGAGGCTGAAACAGTGGCTAGTTGCAGAGTAAGTATTTCCACTTATTTTTCATCATTTTCATCATTTAATGTGTGTAGTTGGATGTTGTCAAGCTTAACATGTCCACCCTGTCATAGTGAAATATCAATTGATATAAAAACCTCAGAAATTTGAAATACTGTACATTTGTTAAACAGTACACATTCAGCTTGCCAACATTAGCCAAAAATGTCCACCCTGTCATTGCCCACCCTGTCAGCAAGCTTTTCATGACAGGGTGGACATGGTTCAAGACAAGGACACGCGCATAGTTTAGGCCACATGCTGATAATGTTACACATATCACAACAGCTATCACACAGTAAATGCTATACAAAGTAAGAATGGACTTTATTTATTCATGGAGATATTAGTATCAGCAAACCTAGTTTGATAAGGCAAGCCTAGTTTACCGGGACCACCAATTTAAGTATGTTTGAATTGTATTTTTCAAGGAATGAGATCAAAAGGAGCTGAGATAGCAAGGAGATATTGGAAACATTGTAATGCTCACCCGGAAAGAAGAAGAAAGTACCTTGAGAAAGAAAGGGACAGATGGAAAAAAGACAGGGAGACTAAAAAGAAGAGGAGTGTCAATGAGCTAAGTGAGAGAGAGAAGAGAGCAAAAAGAAAAAAAATGGAGAGAGGCAAAACGTCAAGCCACAGCAAGAAACAGGGCCAGTGCTTTGCACCAGTCAGAGACAACACTCAACTCCCCTGCAGCTGCTGAAACTCCTGAAAATCAACATGAGCCAAGGCCCTCCAGGTTAGATCATTGGAAGTTTAGCTTATTCATAAGCTAAATATATATAGTGTCCTTCAAGTAAATATAAACTGTCTACTAAGTCTCTATTTACATATTGATAACTAACTTGCTAAAATCTTATTAAAAATCTTTAAAAATGTTTCGTGTTTCAGGCAACGGTGTAAAGGAGAAAGCATTCTAAGGAGTTCAAACAGAAAACTGAAAGAACAGATCAAATTTTTGGAGGCACAGCTTGCAAAAGAGAGAACAAAAACTGAGAAATATAAGAAGAGGTTCCATAGGGCCAAGAAAGTGCATCCAAATCACCACGTGTGTTTGGAGACCTGTCTAAGTGATCTTTCTGTAATATTCTGTTGTTCAAATCAACCGTTCTCCACTTAAAAATATTTTTCTTCTTGTTCTACAGTTGAATGTTTGACTTTCACTGTGCAGAATGATGTACAGAGTTTAACACTAGAAGGCCACATTAATGGCTCATTTTGGGCATCTTTATTTAGTGGCTGCATGCAGGTAGAGTGGATCAAAACCAGTCCGTTCAACTGGAAATTCCCCCCCTGCATGAGAAAAGGACCTCTGGAATTTTTTTTTAGGAACCGAGCCTGATTTCTTTCTTGTTTTTTTTTTTTTTAATTTTTTTTTTTTTTACATTATTTCCTTTAGATTTATTGCTTTATGAGGCCATTCAGTGACATTTCACATGTCCACCCTGTCATGTCCAAGGTCCACCCTGTCATGTCACTGTCCACCCTGTTATTTTGATGTTCTTTAACAAGAAACAAATTATTTTTAAAAGTTACCAAAATGTTTTATGTGATTCTTTTATAAACAAATGAGGGCCAAATAGTATTGTTTGAAAGTTTGACCAGATATCTTTGTTGTTAGATTTTATTTAGAAAGTGCAACTCCTAAAGACTTTATAGAGAAACAAATAGTTTGCCATAATTTAATTATTATCCAAACACTTTTCCTATTAACTAAAATATATAGTTAAGAAAGGGACTCAATAGCTTTCTGAAAATGTACATTTTATAATCACTATGTAATTACAATGTATTTACTCTACTCTGAAATTGTCCATGACAGGGTGGACATATTTTGCTG
>JAPQRQ010000003.1:12042947-12053710 GCA_037367365.1 Apogon talboti
CTGTAGTAGATTACATGTGTCATCATCACACAGAGACACTGTTCCCCTAGTTATGGATAGAATATGGATATACATATGACAGATTTGCTGTCATTCTCATTTATATGCATTTTCTTACTTAAAACAAACAATTGTCTCAAAAAATGTAAACCTTGCAAAGATCAATGAATAGTACTTTATGTGTCAAGTGTCAGTGAATGCAATATTTACAAGTGCAGTTCACAAAGAATTGTTGAAATGTTGATTTTAGAAAATGACAATAATTTGCACATAACAAACCCAAAAAGTGTTGTGTTTAAAAAGGACCAATGAATATGATAGAAATATGACCATGACAGAAATATAAAATAGAGTGATAGAAATGTAATCTAATTACCTTACAAGAGTGAAGATGGGAGTCTTACTGTATATTATGTTTAAAGCTGAACTATATGGATAAAAGTATTGGAACATATGTAATTTAGCCAATAAGGGCTGGGCTACAAAATGACAAATGTCTCAATAAACATCATTGCCATGTTTTTCTTTTGTCTTTAAGGTGCATTTTGTTTACATTGTCACCTAAAATGCTTACAAAATGCTTTCATCAGTAGAAGATTACCAAGGTATACAGTATGTCTTATTCTGACCATAAATAATCATTTTAATCCATAATTAACTGTGATTCAGAATGTTATTTTAAACCGGTGTGAATGGGAAGCTGTAGCTGTGATGTGTCCCAATACTTTTGTACATAGAGCCAATGTCATGCATCTAGGTGCTTTTCTAGGTCTGCAGTAGTTGCAACCAGAAACACTGTCATTATTTATTCAAGCTTTTTTCAGATTTATCCCCATTTTCTTCCACCAAGTAGTAATTTATGTATTTTCCCACAAAATAACACCCTTTTTAAAAAAAATCCATAATCATAGCAGTTACCTGTTTGTGCGTAGTACTGAAAGCATTTCTATTAGAAATACACTGATGTGTCAGATGGTTCTCAGCCCAATCAGCCATGACTGATGACATGTAGGTCATCAGATTCTATGTGGGTAGGTCATGCACGACCCGTGTGTCCATGCAGATGTTCACAGTGTCACAGTAATGTCACAGCCAAACGCATAGAAGAAATACAACACACAGTGTAATGAATGCTGCTCTACTTCTACAGTGTTTACCTAGCATGGTGCACATGGTAAACTCATTATTTGTTTTATACAGATATACCATCAATTCCGTCTATCCGTCCGCCCCGCCGAGATTTTTGTCTAGCTGATTTGTCGTACACTATTCACCTGATTCTTTTCAAATTTCACACTTGTTCTTTAGCACTAGGACAGATGCAGCACTCACTTTGATGGCTGAATTTAAATTTCAATTTTTTTTTTTTTTTTTTACATATTTTTAAAATGGACAATATGTCCAACCCGTTTCTGAGACACATGTTCTTTACATGTGCTGTTCCCTCAGTTTTTGCATTTTTACCAATTTTTGGGTAGGCAGGGTATCAGTGAGCAGCAGGGGCAAAGTGTTGTGCGACCGGGCAGGGGTATTAGTAAGCTCCACCTACTTTTTCACTTATGTCTGCCTTCATTGGTGCAGATTATAATACTGAGGGATGTACTACAGTTAACCAGGACTGACCAAGGAAAATGAAATCTGTGAATTGTGAGTGTAAATGCTAAAATAACTTTGTCTGTCACTTCATTTTTTATTATAGATCAACAATAATTAGGTTTTTAAAGATTTTAAGGTGGTGGTATTTGTGAATGCCAGAGGTCCCGGGTCACGGTTACTATGTGGTATCAGCAGTCAGCTCATTGGCCCATATTTCCTCTGCCTCGTGGCCAGTACTGACAAACCATGATGTACTTGTCACTGCCCTTCATGAGAGCCAGTGACATGGAAAATGGAATGAGTGATGTTATCTTTAATGAACAGTGTAATTGGCATTGCTATACTGACAATCCCGTCTCATGTTCCCAGGGTGTTACGGTGTCGACGGCGAGAGCGACTCCATCATGAGCTCTGCCTCAGAGAATTCTACAGAGCCCTGGTTCTGCGACGCCTGTAAGAATGGGGTGACTCCCAGCTGTGAGCTCTGCCCCAACCAGGACGGCATCTTCAAAGAGACCGACGCTGGGAGGTGGGATACGGCATCGCATTGACCCAGTGGTCAGCTGCCATTTACCAGAGGCAGCCAGTGGAACGTGTTCAGAAACAAATAACGTCTAATGACCTTAGCTGGTGGAAATGCTGCGGACAGCCAAAGGCTATCTAAATTGTACATTTATTCAGTACTGGAGAGAAAAGGAAGTTGGATTAAGGAGGAGAGAGAGAGAGAAGCAGTGGAGGAATGAGGGAGGGGGATGGAGAGAAGAGGAGAGATAGAGGAAGAGAAGGAGTGAGAGAAAAGAGTGTGTTATGTGAAGCGTGGAGACTTCAGCCACGTTATCGCTGATAGTGCTTCTCAGCCAGGCTGCACCCAAATTTACTACTTCACTAGAGCATGAAAAACACAGCAAATTAAACTGTGAAGCGGTTGCTTGCTGGAGATGGATATCTTTATATTGGACTTCGGATTCTCTTCCCTAAAGTCCGCATTTGAAATTGTGTCACACCAAACTGTAGCCAGTCTGGGGCTACATAAATCTATGAATCCATTTCTTTTTGAAGTGTCACTGCAGCCAGTTTCATGATATTAAGTTTCTTATTGTCTGGAATAATTCAGCACACTAAATGCAGAAGTAACCGCAGCCATAGATTGTAATCAGCTTTATGGAGTTCCCTGAAATCAGCATGCAGAAATCAATACATTATAAATGTCACATCTTTAAAACTGCTTGTAATCTTGACAGGTTTCCAGCTCCTGATTTTCATTCTGATGTGTAATAGTTTGTTTAGGTAAAACCACTTTAATTTTTGCTCTTTAATGTTTTCAGATGGGTGCATGTGGTGTGTGCACTTTATGTTCCCGGAGTCGCATTCGGAGACATCGATAAGCTACGACCAGTGACGCTCACAGAGATGAACTATTCAAAATACGGAGCCAAGGCAAGAACTCTTACACTCTTGCATACAGTATGATGCAGTTTGTTCCTTCAAAGTGATGTAGGCCTCAATGACAAACTTAACTATATGTGTATATACGTCACATAGACACATCTGTGTAAGGTCCACAGTTATACACAGTTATATTAACAAAAGTTAGCATATTTTAGAGATCTCAAAATCAACATGGAGTCTACAGATAACAACTTAAGTGTAGAAAAGGCATGTCTTTTCAGTCAAAAATGCAAATGTGTTCACTTAGAACTGACACAATAATGAAATGGTTGCTTATGATTAACTGTCTTGTAAATAATTGTAATCATCTCTCTAATCTGTCGATTTTAAGTAGTTAATACAATACAGCACACCTAATGAAGAAGCAGGGCCATTTATTGTTATTAAACACAGAAACAACCTTGGCTTTTTAAACGAAGTGCAGAGGGCTGATGTGACATAACCATCATACAAAGCCTATTATTACTAAACTATTACTATAACTGAAATTACTGCTACAAATAGAGGTTAAGCGCTGCCAAATCAAAGGGAAGCAACAAGAAGATGTCCTCTCTATTAGATCCATCCAGCTGTTTTTATAAAGGAGTGGAGACAATTACCAATAAAAAGGGAACTATATAATAATGGCGACAGGCCTATTCACTTCCACTTAAAATATGCTAAAGAATGTAATCTGAAATGTACTGTTGGCGTAGAACGGATCTGAAGTGGAAGCGGCGGATGTTGGCTGAATGTTAATCACTGCATTAAACTGACGTTTCAGGTCTGAAAATAAACCTACTATTTGAGGTGTAAAGACGAACTGTCGCCTAAAGACTTAGATGAAAGATGTCTAAACACTTAACTATTAACCAATGAAGCTGTTATAAACTGAATTAGGATCAGGAGTTGAAAATCCTTGAAATCCCGTAAAATAAAGATTATTGAGATGGCCCTAGTTTACAACAAATTCAAAGAAAAAATGCTAATGAGTAAATGAATGGATGGATTAGAAACTGGTAATACAACTCATAAATATCATAACCAAGTATTAAAAAATTAAAGCAGACATTTGACAAATTCAGGACTCTGTATGATGTCTTATGTGGTATTTGCAACAGTTAATTGATGATGTATGCAAGTGTCAGAGCTGTAAAACAACAATCTTTAAAACAATATTCTTTTGTATTTAGAATGTCAGTCAAAGAGGAAGTTATGACAACATGTAGTTGTGACTTAGTTTTTTTCTTTATCGTTTTCACCCCCTCTTGTGTCTGGCAAAACTCTTCTTTTTTATTTAATTTTTTTTTTTTTGTTGGGGGTGGTTAGACATGGCATCATTGTTAAACCTTAAAAGTGTCTCGTCTCCCCACGTTTCAACCAGTTTGTCCTAATAAATTTCAATAAATAAATGCATTTCCATACTGTGTGATGCTGCCTAAGCTGAGCCAGACTACCTCATAAAAGACAGAGGAGTCCATTCAACAACGTCATTCTATCAAGGAAACAAAGTACCTGTTGATACAACAGAGTGGTCACTGTCCCCGTTTGCATTCCCATGACCTGCAGGAGTGCAGTTTCTGCGAGGACGCCCGCTTTGCCAGGACCGGTGTGTGCATCAGCTGTGATGCAGGGATGTGTCGCTCCTACTTCCACGTCACCTGTGCACAGAGGGAGGGGCTTCTGTCTGAGGCTGCAGCAGAAGAGGTAGGGGCAGATATCTGCACATTCAGATCACACTCATATACTTTCATGTCACATCCCTTTGTTTTGTTTCTTTGTTTACTGAATTATGCAGTTAATATACAACACATATTGCTATATACGAATCCAGAGCAGTATAGTCAACTGTGCAAAAAGGGATTCCATCACCAGGTAAAAGTGCTGATGCCATCTTCTGAAACAACTACAGCGTAATGGTTCCTGGTGGCCGTCAGCCAGAAAAATGTCTTTCTTTGTTATTTTTCTTCTTTGGACAGAGAGGGAAATAGATGGGACTATGTTGTAAAAGGTTAATGTAGCAAAAAGCTGCAGAAGATAACATTCCAGCTCCTTACTAATGACTAACTCCTGTATTCATGTGTTTCCTGTTTCCTCAGGATATTGCTGATCCTTTTTTTGCGTACTGTAAGCAGCATGCAGACCGCTTTGACAGAAAGTGGAAAAGGAAGAATTATCTGGCATTACAGTCCTACTGTAAGGTCTCTCTGCAGGAGAGAGAGAAACAGCTTACTCCTGAAGCTCAGGTAAGAGCCCAGCCTTATTCATATTAACTGGAAAAAAGCAAATATCAGAGAATATATCTGTGTGTGCATGTCCATATGTGACTGTGCTTTTATATTATGACAGGGAATATAAACATGTGCCAGCCAACTGAAAGAATTTCAATAACTTTATTCCACACCATGTGCTCATCTGACAGAAACAGAAGGTGATGTAAATGTAGAAAGGCTATTTTAGCTGGTGTTGTCACCTGTGGAGAGTCTTCAAATAAGAAGACTAATAAAAGCATATTCATACACTTGGTGGCTTGTTCAATATAGAAATGAAAGCTTTAACTTCACTGTTTTTTTGTCATATCATTAGCCTCATAGCAGAATTGCCCAAGTCATATTCTTTTGGCCAAATTGTGATATCTACATAACTTTACTCTCCTAACACTGCTGCTTCATTTAATGCAGATATCACAGTTTGGCCAAAAATATGACTTGGGCAGTTATGTTATGAGGCTAACGATATGTTTAGTGGAAAAGTTTGTATTCATCAGTCTGTAATAAAACTAAACATGTAATGCAAACTGTGCAGAATGTACTGGAGCAAACCAAACTAGTGTACTGTTTCCACCAAACATTAAATAGCTGCTTCTAGATGTAATACAGTAAAATGGGTCCTGTCAACATTATTTCCATCTAATATGGCTGAGTGCACGTTAAATGAGGTCTGGCTTTTGAACAGTGCATTTAGTGCTTGGTTGAAGCCTGCTGAACAGAACAAAAGTGGATGCTGCACCTTTGTCAGATGATTAAGAACTTTTTGTCGACTGGAGCCTCCCTGGCTCCTCCTGGGACCTGTAGGGGTCACGTGAGAACTTAGTGAAATGTGAACCATAAAAAGCCACCAGCAAATACTTACCATTACGCAGAATTATTCTGTATTCACAAGTCAGGAATGTACTGAATTAAATTAGACTCTGAACAGTTTTAAAAGTCTTGAACAGTCTTAAAAATCTCTCTGCAAAATGCTTGTGTGTGTTAAACCTGTGTGTGTGACACCTGCAGGCCCGGATCACCACCCGGCTCCAGCAGTACCGGGCCAAAGCGGAGCTGTCCAGGAACACCCGACCTCAGGCGTGGGTGCCCCGGGAGAAGCTGCCACGACCTCTGACCTCCAGTGCCTCAGCCATCAGGAAGCTGATGAGGAAGGCTGAACTGATGGGCATCAGCACCGACATTTTCCCAGTGGACACATCCGACGCCAACGCCAGTATGGACGGACGCAGGAAACACAAGCAACCCGCCCTCACAGCTGACTTTGTCAATTACTACCTGGGTAAGTGAAGGAATTAGTTTGTTTTCTGGCTTACAGGGTTCCCGCAAGGTCTTAAAAAGTCTTGAATTTACAAATCTGCAATTAATACCTTAGAAAAGTCTTTAAAAGGTATTAAATTTGATAGGGTGGATCGTAAGTTATGTTGTCATAAACTTGTTGGCTGTATTGTGTTTAAATGTGTCTGTTAAATGTCCAAGCTGCAAAAAAGTAACATTAGTCTACTCAGTTCCACCCGTTCCAACACGATAATTTACATTGAAATTAGGAACCAATTATTACTAACTTTGCAGCCCCCAGTGAGAAATGACTCGGAACAGTGGGAATCAAGGCGTTGGAATACACAAATACATTTTCCCAAATTCTAGGAGTCACAAATTTTTGCCAGTATGGCTGTGAAATAGGCTGTGAAATGGGCATTAAATTCTGTTCTAAGTAGTCTTAAAAAGTCTTAAAATTTACTTGTAGAAACCTGTAGGAACCCTGGACTTAGGTTATAGATATCTATGCTTTGACACTTACTCTGACAAAATAAACCCATCTCATGTTTTGCAGGCGACCATTTGCTGAATTTTGACAGTTAAGTTTCTTTCTGCTACAAAATAGTCTTGTTTGGTAATTAGAGGATATAAAATGCCAATGGGTTTAAAACCATAGAAAAAAAAAACACTGTAGAATGAAAGTAGCAGCACAAAGTGATGTCAGTGCTTTAGATGTCCATAAATAGACAGTATGCACTGAATGTAGAAAGCAAATAGAACAGTGTTTCTACAGAATCCACACTCGGTGACCCTTCATCAACAGGCAGATTGAGCAACACATTGTACAATGTCAACTGTTTGCACATGTAACATTTGTGCATAGGATATTCTGTGAAAGTCACTGGCTGTTGGCCAACAAGCAACAATTATCCTGACAACATCATACAGACAGGCATTAATCAGTTACTTTCATGCCAGTGAGCATCTGTTAAAACTGAGAATTCAGAATCCTTTACATTTCTATGTTGACTTTGTACAACTGAACATTTTCAGCCTATTGTACATGTTCTGTGTTCTGTGACAGTATGACTCTTTTTATGGTAGAACAGGCAGTTGCTCTGCACTGTAATACTCTATGCCAGTGGTTCTCAATATTTTTCTGTCAGGGCCCCCCTGCGGAGGTCAAAAAATCTCCAGCCCCCCTCAACCTCAACAACATTGTAACAATGGTGCAATTAAAACTGTTATTGAAAGAAACATCAATATTGTAACAATGCTTTTTTTCTTTTCCTTGAATAATTTTGTGTTGAAATTAAAATTGACTTAGATTTTTGCTTGAACAATACAAATGAACTCAACCAGACTGCTCCCTGAGACAATATTTTTCCCCAAAAAACAGGAAATGTGCAATTATAAAATCAAATCAAATCAAATTTTATTTATGTAGCGCCAAGTCATAAACAGAAGTTATCTCCCGGCACTTTACACCTAGAGCTGGTCTAAACCAGACTCTCAAACTAATTTACAGAAACCCAACAGAATCCTCCAGGAGCAAACACATGGTGACAGCAGTAAAGAAAAACTTCCTTTTAACAGGCAAAACCTCGAGCAGATCCCGGCTCCTGGAGGATGATTGTCTGCTTTGACCAGTTGGGGTTAAAGAGAGAGGGTAAAAGCAAGAGAAAAAGAGAGAGAGAGGCAAAGAAAGATTCGGGGGTGGAATAGGGGTAGACACATGGATGCACAGCAAACTGAACTAGATCTATTCGGAAGTAGAACAGCTGGTGGTAGTGTAATTACCTGTAACTAAAACAAATGTGCATTACTGTTAATACTACTACTACATATACAAGAATTAGCAGTGGATGTACTAGTACTATTACTAGTACAACTGTTAGTACACATAATAGAGACCTCTACCATCTATGTAACTATATAATAAACACTATCACAGCTATATGGATAAATGCATGATGACGCTGGGGCCAGGAGGGGAGCCGCACCAAAGCGGATGGATAAAAGAGCGATGACACTGGAGGCAGAAGGGAGCCGGATCACAGAGGATGGACAAGCAAACTATGACACTAAAGTTCCTTTTGTTAGAAGAAACAAATTTTGGTGACAAAGATGAACATTTTAATCATATCAGTGGCTGCAACGAGCCCATTTACACTGCACATTTCAGAACATTAAAGTGCAAACTGTACAAACTCTGCAAAAACAGAAACATTGCACATTTTTCTTTTCCAGTCAAATCCTTGTCCATTCTCCAAACCTAAACTCTGTATCTATTCTAGTGACAGATCACCATGGCAGTAGACTTATTTGTTGTACGTCCCTAAAATGAGTCCAGGGTGCTCCAGCGCCAAAACATTAGTTCCACCTGCTACATGTTCTAACCTGAAGAAAAGAGAAAAAAAACACCCAGGAATGATCCCATGACCCCACTGGCAAGCCTTTGTGCCTCCCCTAGGGGGCCTGCCCCACAGTTTGAGAAACACTGTTCTATGCAAAGAAAGAAAAACATGGTTGTGCTGACTGTAAGTCAACTAATTTTTGTTCACCTTTTAAGATCTGATACAGTATTTACTGACCAATATAGATTTGCTCCATTATTCCCCACGTCTTGACCTCCCCCTAAAGCAGGTCATTTTAGTTCAGGGGCCACATTCAGCCCAATATGACCTGAAATGGGCCGGACCAGTAAAATAATAACATAATAGCCTATAAATAATGTCAACTCCAAAGATTTGTCTATTGTTTAGTGTGAAAAAAGTAACATTACATTATGAAAAAGTAACAGCTCCAAAGTATCCTTTCAAAACATGTAATAACATGAACTACTTGAAATTTCTTAAGAATATTTGCAATTTTAACAATACTATACTTCATTTTATCATTTACACACGTACATTAGAACTTACAGATCACAGCTGATCTACAAATATACAAACCTTTAATAACAGGCAGAATATTGTGATAATTACATTTATTTTGTCTTCAGATATTTCAGGTTGTAAATGGTTTTCATGTTTTTACACTAAAACAAAGAGGAAAAATTTGGAGTTATCATTATATGTTACGTTATTATTGGGTTGTATGCAACCCTGAACTAAAATGATTTTGACACCCAGGATTGTTATTGTTTTCAGTGAAAATTTAGAATTTCACACATTCATCCTATGGGCCAGATTGGACCCTTTAGCGGACTGGTCTTAGCCCACAGGCCGTATGTTTCACACCCCTGCTTGAAAGGAAGAAGAAGTGGACATAATTTAGTCTTTGTTTTGAGCAAAAATGTATTTTCCATACCCTATTGCTGGTAAATATGACAACATCTAAGCTCTTCTTAAAAACACCAAACACATAAATCTGTGTCCCAGATGGCATAAATGAAAACAACTTTGCTCATAACTTGAAATTGTTGTTTGTCAGCTCACCTTGAGTATATCTGATATGCATCTGAAGTATTGATAAAAATGTGTTTGCAATTTTAGCATCAGAAGCTGGTCTTTTCAACACTGTAGATCCAACAGGAATTCCATTTGCTCTTGAACTAGACTTTTAGTGATTTTAACTGAAGTGATTTAGCATTTGCGTGCATGTTGTAAAAATGTGTTGGCGCGAAAAGATTTTTTCTCCACAAGTGAAAGATTATGCCGGCAGATGTGGCGAAGATGCTGTGCTAGTAACCTTGAGAGCATACTCCATTAGCCTGAGGCAGAGGGCCTATCTGCCATCAGCACACTCTCTCATGTGCTTTTTCCTGTACATAGATTGTGATCGTGCTATTGATTTTTGTCCCATTGATATTCAGAGCGGAACATGCGAATGATCCAGATCCAGGACAACATCTCCGAGCAGAAGAACTTAAAAGACAAGTTGGAGAGCGAGCAAGAAAAACTGCACGTGGAGTACAACAAGGTTAGCAGAAGCATCCGGAGCCACAAAGTCTGGGCTAATTCATCAAATATATTAAAGAAACTACTGACCATTCAACAAACTACTTACCTGCTCCAAACTTTAAGTAACATAAGGCAGTTACATAAGTGCTACTTTTTCTTTTTTTTTTTTGGATGTACAGTGGTCCCTCGTTTATCGCGGGGGTTACGTTCTAAAAATAACCCGCAATAGTTGAAATCCACAAAGTAGTCAGCTTTATTTTTTACAATTATTATATATGTTTTAAGGCTGTAAAACCCCTCACCACAC
>JAPQRQ010000003.1:12053905-12069567 GCA_037367365.1 Apogon talboti
AACATTTATGTAAATTTGGCAAGCCAAACGCATTCTGTACTGTACAGGAGACACGGCACAGAGGAGATTGATTGACAATGGTCTACAGTCCCTTAGCCAATTAGGACACAGAACACAACGCGTGGGTTCTCCCTTAGCCAATCAGGACGCAGAACACAATGCGCATTTATACGCTGTAAAAAAAAAAAAAGCATGCAAAATTGCACTAAAAAAATCCGCAAAACAGCGAGGCCACGAAAGGTGAACCGCGTTATAGTGAGGGACAACTGTACATTTGTAGATGTGTCCGGTGTACCATGCTAATTTCATCATCATAGACAAGGATCTGACTGTAAATATAAAAAAAACACAAGCCCTTTTTTCACCATTTTATTGAACAAAATGCAACTGCTGGTGACAGCAGCGTCTTTATTTTTGCAAGTATTTAGCAAATGTAAAATTGTAACCACATTATGGCGCCGTGTGAGGAGAGCTAGAGGAACTCATTCAGAGGCGAACATATGTCTAGTTGAACCAAATTTTCACGGCATCCATGTAGCAGTTTAGAGGATTCCAGGGGCTTTAGAATCCATCTTCTGGGGAACATTAATGTCTGTGTGAATGATTTCTGTGCGGTTGTTGCCAATTCTTTCCATAATTATTGACTATTTGAGTTTGTGCAATGGTGGATACACATTTCCACTTTTTTCCCTGGACCATTAGGCCAAAAACTAAACCAAACAGTACAACAGAAAGTGCAGTTTAGATCAGGGGTGTCAAAACCGGCCTACCAAATGGTCCAATTAACAGTTAACAGTAAATGGTGCTCAGTGGTCACCTATAAGTCAGTGTGATATCAAGTAAAATAAGAGCAAAATAACCTATAAATAATGACAACTCAAATATTCTCCTTGGTTTAATGTGAAAAAAGTAAATTTTTTCGTATGAAAATGTTTACATTTACAAACTATTCTGCAAAAATAAAATGAACAAATGCAAACTTGAAATGTCAGAGGAAAAATGTGCAATTTTAACAATATTTTGCCTATTAATAAATGTTTTTTCTGCATTTGTAGGTCCACTGTGATCAGCACATTTTGTTATTAATAAGCAGCGATGTAATATTGTTGAAATTGCACTTATTTTATTTCAAAAGATATTTCAGGTTTTTCACATTTTCATAATGTAATTTGAATTTCATAAAAAGCATAGAGAAAAATATGGATTATTATTTATAGGTTATTATTTTACTGGTCTGGACCACTTGACATCACACTGGACTGCAAAATGAGTTTGACACCCTTGGTTTAGATCCACAAGGAGAACCTCTTACTAGAACGTGTCCGTCTAAAGGCTGAACTAAATGTGTGTTTGGAACAACACTCTCACCATGGCTTTTAGAACGGCGTTGTCATGTGGTTGGTTTAGCAGGTCAGTCTGAAGATTCTCTTTATGGATGAATTGCTATGAAACATACATTAACAATATCCTGCCAGATTAATTTTCTAATTTTCACAGTTCAACGTGAAAGTCCAGCAGTAAATACTCAGATGAATGCCGGCTGAATTCCATTTATCCTCTTCAGGTTCCTATTATTCTACATATTCTCGGCTAGAACAGAACACAGGTGTTATTGTGTTATAAGCACTACATGTGTTTTCATTCTAAAAGTCCAAATATCTGAAAAAAACCCCAGTTTGGTCCAGGATGAAACATCTTGACACAGAGGAGGAATTAATAAGGTGGTGATATTTATATATGTAATGATTTAATGCAGTTTTTCAATCAGCCAATTATTGCTTTGATAAATTTACCAATAAGTAAGTGTTAACTATTTACTATTGTACAGGCATATTCCATTAAAATCACTAAAAATAATTACAAATGTGTATTTCTTAAACAAAATAATATTAAATGCTCAAATAAGGGCACTGCAGTGGAGCAAAAGTATTGTTTACTACTATTCTGCTATTAATCACTGTAGATAATGGTGGTTGTGGTTTACTTCAATAACTAGTACTGATTACAATCACAAATACACTCCTCTATAAAAGGTTATGTTAACAAATGGAAATCTAAATTTTTTTGTAGATATCTATGTGTATAAATTGCTTAAACTTGTGATACTATCCTTTAACATCAGTTCTAATGAGTCCATGTTCGTTTCTTGTTGCAGGTGTTTTCAGTTTTACAAACCTAGCTACTGTTTTATCAAGTCGTTGTTTGAATACTACATATTTTGGGTTTTGTGCCATATTTTGCACAAGCTTAATTAAAAAACAACATGTTTACATAATCCATGTAATCTGTTATATTGATGTAATTTTCCAAACAATAATATCTGTACACGTAGTACAGCTGTGCTTTCTATGTCTTTCCAATTATATATTAGAAAAACAATTATACTATACTTATACCATACTGCAATAAACTATACATATTATGATAAAACTGAGGCGGTTGTAGGTCTCCTTCCACTGCCTTTTTCTCACCACTCCTCAATCATGTGACCTCTGTGAAGAGGCTGCCGCTCCATCTGTCAACATGAGGAAGGGAATACAATGGCAGAGTAAAAGTCACAAGAGTTAATGTTGCGTTCAGTCTTCTGCCGTGCGTGTTAAGCGTTATTAATGGGGTGTGTGTTGCTAATTGCACTGCTTGACTTGCTTTTACATGGCTGTGGCCTTGGAGAAAACACCAGTGGAGGAATGTCATTACAAGTCTGGCTCTGGTGGGTACAGTAGCCCAGTATAAAGTCTGACAAGCCACCTGAAGTTTTAATACCAGGCACTTCAAGTCGTTAGTGCAGAGGCTGTTGAAAGGCTGAAAGGTATAGTCATTTATTAGTAAACAAATCAGTTAAAGAAGAAAAGGTACTTCCTCCAAACACTACCAGTAAATAGTTTTCCACAAAACACACAAAAAAGTGAGACTAGAAACGACCTTTCTCAGCGTAAAATGTGAATGTACATAAATACATGCGCTGTATTGTGTGTGGTTTACAAATGGTGTGGCTTAAAGTCTCTCCTGTCCTTGCGTAGCTCTGTGAATCTCTGGAGGAGCTGCTGAATGTCAACGGGGATCTGCGCAGTGAAGGCCAGGCCATGTGGACTCTGCTGGGGGGCATCGTGGGCCAGGTAAGCCCAGCACCTCCACCGCCTCCTCACACACTCATGTATTCCTCCCGTTCCCTCCAGTCATCCTGCTCTCCATGCATTAGCTGTTGAGAAAGTTTGCGGAACATTCCTGTTTATAAGGCTCTTTTTTTAGCGTAACACTGAATTGTGATGGTTATTCAAATTGGTAGCAGCGAGCCTCATGGCCAGCACCGGGCTCACACCGCCGCCTGGAACAGCACGGCTGTTTATAAAAATCCTTTCATTTTGCTCTAACTGATTGACCTGTCATTTGCCATGAAGTCAGACCTGACTGTGAAGGTAAAAGCTGTCTCCTGCTTTGAGTTTCTATAGCAACCAATTGCTGAAACGTGTCACAATCTGTAATGGGTTATTTAATGACTTTCAAATGCAATCTACAGAAATAGGCGGAGATACACTTTTTTTTAGAGAACAGTCACTTGTGTTTACATTGAAAGTCATCTTAAGAATTTTACATTTTTTACTGTTAACATTTTTTAGTGAGTTGAAAAGCGTGTGTAGGAACATTTTGAAGCCCTCAGGCCTTCTAAACTCAGATGTAAAAACACTGTAGTTAACTCACCTTTTCTCCAGAGCTTCCAACAGCATCTCAGTGGATGGCTTTCACTTATCACAGAGATCTGTCAAATGACCGACTTATCGCTCAGCAGCTGAGCTTCCTACATAACACCTGAGTACATGTATTCTGCCCAGGGCCACACACTCTGGTGTAGGCTGCTTTTGGGGGAGATGAAAACTTGTGAAACTGTGCTTCAATCTATTATCAATCTGTCAAGCCGACCTTCAGACACAGTGGTCATTGGCCTGTAGCCTTCTGGACCCTGAGTGTGTTCTGACCGTTTTTGAATACTTCATATCTCTCATCCAAAAACTGTTTACCTTGCCATATTTGGTCTCATTCTTGTCAGCACAACCCCACCTGTGTGACTGTACAGTTATTTTTTTCATTTGACCTGCTGTATTAACACACTGAACCTAAAATCACACAAAAAACATGACAAAATTTTATTTTTTACTGTTTTTCACCAAAAACGTTTTAGACGAACCATTTTCATAAGTTAGAACGAACATATAAATAGAAAACAAAAAAATATACACATTTAGCAAATAAAGTTATATCCTACTGTATAAATGAAAATGCAGGCAATGCCACAGGTGTTTTTTTTGGGAAAACAATATATAACTATATCCAAAACAATCTGGTGTGACAATATGATGGACAGACATGTTCAATGAACCATTTTTGGAACTCAGAAAACTATATTCAACTATTACAACTATATACAACAACTACACTACACACTGACACTGACACTGCACTACTCACTAATTATACACTCAAAAAATGCTAAATATGCACACATTTCTGACACCTTGAAATTCACTAATCCTATTGCTTTCTCTTTTCTGTTGCCGTTACTTCCACAACTTCTCTGATTGGTCCATATGATGTATGTTTCCATCAACAGGAATGCAGTGACGTTGTTTTTGTTTTTGTTTTTTTTCCATGCAAACACTTTCTACTTGCAAGCACTTCCCTTAGAAGCCTGTGTTTACCGTCTGTGTTGACGTGCACCAAACATGATAATACTAATGCTGAAAATTAGGCTTTTATTGTTATTTTTATTATGTTTATACTTGTCATTTCAACACAATTGACTTCACAGTATTAGTTTGACATCTGCACTCTCCACACAAGTTGAAACACAGACTTAAACCAGTCCTGTGTTCAGGATGCGCCGACGCGTTCAGGGACTCCCAAGGGTTAAAAGACCCTTTTTCTTCAGGAGCCTGAGTTTGTTAAATCAAGTGGATTATGCTCGGTTTATACAAAATTGACTCTTTAGTTTTGACAGACTGTGTTTTCTGCCAAAAGCAGGAAAAATAGTAAAAACTGAAATCTCTGCACAATTATCCACCTGATTTGTTAGACTTCTTGGAGCTTTAAATCACATCCAATCTTCACATGACCTAGAGGGAAAATATTACAGACAGAGGACAAGCGCCGTCAATTTTGTGTTTCATCACCTACCCTGAAAGAGAATTGCAAAATAATCATTTGAAGGTCAGTATGATTAAGAAGAATACTCAGAGCACACAAACCACATTTCAGATTTCATCCAGTCACTGAACTATCATTTTACAACTGACTTTTTACATTGTGAATCTGTCATTTTATGGCTTAAGGTGTTGCAAGATGGAAACATTACTGCAATGTGATTATCTGTCTCTAATGACAGCGTTCATACGGGTGCTTGAAATCCTTGAAAATGCTTGAATTTCAATGTTGTGTTTTCAAGCTCTGAAAAGTGCTTGAATTTTAGTGCAAGTGCTTGCAATTATAACCAAAGCTACTTACAGAGAGGTGATACATTTTGAAAAATAAAATTTTATGTCAAAAAAGAAAATTATCAGGTGCTTGACTCTAGATAAATTTTTATTTTAGTCTTTGTCTCAGTTCAAGTGCGTCTGAAGAACACCAAGTGGCTTCCCTTTTTTGAGATAAAACTTTGTTCTCCTTTAATTTCTAAACTTTTTGCTATCATGAAACATAATTTTAGATGTTTATAGCATTATATAATGTACAACATTGTGATAAAAAGTGAAAAAAATAATCAAAAGTATATGTATTCCTGTAGATATGTATTTTACAGCAGTGATATGGTGCTGTGCTGGAAAAATTTGAAAATGACCCTTAAAAGTGCTTGAATTTGACCATGAAAAATGTGTACGAACCCTGTAGTGACTTCATCAGGATAGATTTTTCGCTGTCATTGTCCAGGTGCTTCTGTCTTTTGTTACTCATGGTATTTTTAGTGTATATACTATATAAAGATCAGGACCTTAAAGAATCCAGGGTGTGGCTAACTGACCCTGTACTTAATGTTATTATATCCACTGTGCTGCATTAGACAGCGTAATGATTCCTTTAAAGTTTTATGTACATAAGTACCAACTAAATGTATTAAAAGCCTCATTAAAAGCCTAGTAGTTGAGGGTATGAGCTGTGTAGATAAATGGTGGCGATGTTAATACGGTGGAAAGGCAGCAGAATGGACAGGATAGAAGCAGAGCGGCAGTGAATCTGCAATGACCACCATAAATCACCTAATTATGAACATGCACGCTTTAAGTAGCAACATCAGTCACAGCACTGCATGCTTTTGTGTCATCTATCTGCCACATTTTCATCTCCTATTTGTCATTCCCCCGGTGCATTTGCAGAAATTATTGATGTCCCTTGCTGGGACACTCATCCCTCTTCCAGTCCGCCGTCAGTGCTTTTGTTCCTGATGCTCCTGAAAGTTTACCACACCTGGCAACTCCACGAAAAATACCCTTCAAAGACATTTTCCAGTATTTTGATAAAGGATATGAATAATAAGTGATGCAGGTCATCATTTCAGTGATTTGTCAGGAACAATGCCCATATAGGTGGAATCATATTCATTCGTCTTTATTTATACCGATTACTACATTATCAACCATTATCACAAGCATTTACAGCAATAATGATATGTCATGTGATTAAAAACAATTGAATCAATTTAAAAAATATAATGATGGACACCTTTGACCTACACACAGGGTTTCACCCTTGGAATCCAAGTGAAAAGACTAACATCCTGACTTGTCTACCTGTTAAATAAATATCAGTGATGTAAAGTCAAAGTAAAAGCACATATTATTATTTGTATTTTTGTGTCTTTGCATGTCAAAAATACAAAATGAGCTTTATATGTGTTAATATATACAATATATTGCAACTACAGTCAGGCTAAAGCAAAGATAATAACTTTATTTATATAGAGGATTTTAAGTTTAGTTACAGAGTACTTTACAATTAAAAAAAACAATAAAATAAACGCTAGAAATTAAGATAAAAAGCTAAAATCTTTTAAGTGATTTCCACAAATATTAACAGTTAAGAAAAGGCTACATGATAAAAGTGAGATGACCACATTCTGTCTCTTTAAGAGGAAGGAACATAAGTAAATAACATGTTTTCTCATCCTTTGGAGAATGTGGAGCTTTTCTGGGTTAATGAAACACCAACTTTAATTAAGCAACCAGATTAAAAACTCAGTGGGCATAGTTTGACATTTACAACCAGGTCAGCTGATCTGCGTCATCAAGACCTCGTGGGTGTGGTTCGACTTGACTGACATCTGCACGGAAATGAAAGGAAACCATGCCCCGCTGTAATTAGACCCAACATTATTAAACATGATTGACGCGTTAAAATATGTTATACCGTTAAAAGTCAAAACTGGCAGAAAAAAGAAAGAAAAAAATATTCTTATCAGAGTTATTACAGTGCTTAAACGTTTTTATTAGTTTTTTCAGTTTGGTTTTTGATGTAGTTTAATGAATGCATAAGTACTCAGTTTTGTCCTTTTGAGGAATTGACTAGCCTGTTATTATGAGAAAAGCTTTATAAGAATCAAGATTTATAATGGAGTAGGATACAAGAATGCATGACATCAAAACCATTTATTAAAGACTGATTGAAGGTCTCTTGTTGTTGTATTCACACATATAAGCCGTTAATATTGGGGAAAAACAAAAACAAAGTCTATTTTTTTTGCATTTCATTTTGTGTTTGCATTTAGTTTGTGCAGAGCTGTTTTCAAATCATCCGACTCATTATTTTCCTTCCCTGAATATGGTTCAACTGGTAGTCACAGAGGAGCTGCCTGTAATGTATGGATGAGTTTTCCCAGAGGACATGGGACTGTGGCAGGAAGCCAGACAGCTTAAAGCCTGCCTGTGTACCTGACTGTCTACTTATAATCTCTGCGTTTAAACTTCTTCATCTATCTGTCTGATAAAGCATGTTAACAATGTTGAAGCTGCTCCATATCAGCAGCGGAGACTCTCGGTAGTGGCCCGGCGCGAGCAGACGGCGGTTCACATTGGGCAGATAGCCCTAGCGGCCCCTTGTGCTTTGGTCACCCTGCCCTCCATCTATCAGGCCTCCCTGCGGGGACCTTCCCTCGGCGCCGCAGGCTGAGCGAGCGCGCTCAGATTAGAGCTTCCTCAGGGAAAACCTTGTCTGTTTAGTGACAGACAGAGTCCCTACGAGATAAGTTTTCTAATTAACCTGCGTGGCAGCAATGCACCTGAGATGCTGGGGGAGAATAAACTGGCTATCTGCTGCTGCTTTTCACCTGCCACATACAACAGGCTCCCTGCGCCTTACCTCAACTGCCTCTCACAACTCCAACTTTTTTAGCTCTAACATTTCATTTGGTCTGTCCCAGCTCTCAGGCTACAAAAGGTACATGCTCAACAAAGTGTTACTATTTGCGGAATCACATTCTTACAAAGAGAGGAGTCACTTATCTTTTTGGGATGGAACTAAAGTGAACTCATTTACTTTAAGACAAAGAGTTCAGCCACACAATGGATGACAAATTGCTGTTTTAACGATGACATGAAGCTTCCTAAATCCTCTCTGTTCTGTCACTCGTCTCTGCGTTCTGTTAACAAAGTGGAAGAAGACTTTTACTACTTTGAGCCAAACATTTTTGCCCCCATGATGAACAGAATCATGTGACATCAATCTTATTGGATCAATGTTCGGAAATTACAAAGAATCCATTTTCTAACTTACTTCTCCAGGTATTTAACAGTGCAGATAGCGTTTATTGACATCCATCACCGGGATTTCAGCGTTCAACCCAATACAAGTAATTTAAATGAACAACAGCAAAATTACACATCGATGTGTTGGATGGACGCCGGCTCTTATAAACACACAAACACTGGCTGTATTCTTACGGTTTCTTTAAACTCCTGCAAAAGTTCAAAGTAAATGTTTTGTATATATAGCCAAAACTTACCTTCCTACATTATTGAGTCAGAAATGAAAGCTGGAAAATCTATGCTTCTATAAAACTTAGCCCTCCATTGTCAGTATTGGAATAGTGGTTGCAGCAGCTTTAAAGGTGTATTGTTTCCACATTAAAATAAATCTACAAACAACTGCAACACGTAGTTTGTTATAAATTTTATTGACCTAAAAATATTACTGACATAATATGACATGTTTCAAACAATGATCAAAGTCAGAGAAATGTGTAATTTAGTTGTTTTTTAATGGCGTCACATTGCACTGTTACTTTGTGGTTGTTTTATTTGACTAAATGAAATTGAATCAAACATTTAATACATTAATTCAGGGGCATCAAAATTATTTTAGTTCAGGGGTCACGTACAGCCAAATATGGGCTCAGGCAGGACGGACATGTAAAATGATAACATAGTAGTCTATAAATAATGTCTATTATCTATTATTAATGTCTATAATAATAATGTTTACATCGACAAATTACCCTTTAAAAAATGTGAATTGCATGAACAACGATGAACAGCCTGTAATTTCTTAAGAAAAATAAGTGAAATTTTAACAATATAATACCGCAGTTTATCATTTATACATATGCATTACAACTTATAGATCACAGTAGATCTACAAATACACAAAACATTTAGTACCAGGCAGAATATTGTTAAAATTGCTCTGACTTCTCTGAAGACATTTCAGGTTGTTCATATTTGTTCAGGTTATTCACATTTTTTTGTGAAAGGACAGTTTGTGAATGTAAACATTTTCATGTAATTTTACTTTTTTACTCGAAAACAAAGGAAAAAATTTGAAGTTGTCACTATGTACATGTTATCATGATAGTATTTTATTTTTCTGACCCACTTGAGATCGAATTGGGCTGAATGTGGAACCTGAACTAAAATGATTTTGACATCCTTGATCGGGGCCGGTTTGGACCCTTTGGCGGGCTGGTTTTGGCCCGCATGCCCTCTGTTTGGCACGCATGCACGAATTCATCTAAACCGTAAAGGGGATCCTATTAATACAAATAGGTTTTATGTATTCCAAATGTGTGCCAACCACTGCTTTTCTCTGTTTTCACTTGGTCAGAAACTAAACACTCCAGCTGTTCTGAAAGCTCCCAAAGAAAGGAAGCCCAGCAAAAAGGAAGGAGGAAGCCCGGGGAAGTCATCCAGCCTCCCAGCAATTCTCTACAGGTGAACACAGTCTGGTGTCACATCAACAATCGCGAGAGATAAACAACCACTTCTGTAGTCATGAGTAGAAGTCTTAACAAGTCTATCCTACATAATTGTACAAAATGTGTTCTTGCAGCTGTGGTATCTGTAAGAAGAACCAGGACCAACATCTGCTGGTGCTGTGCGACACCTGTAAGCTCTACTATCACCTGGGCTGCCTGGAGCCACCACTGACACGTATGCCCAAGAAGACCAAGAACAGCTATTGGTGAGAAACACAAGAACAACACACACCACATGAAACTGTGAGTCAAGATTAAGAAGAATCCAACCAGACTGGGCACGCTCATTACAGCGTATGGACCATATGTCAGACATCAGAAGTGGACTAGCCTTAATAACAGTGGAACTAAAAACGTAGGCACACATACATTATGTTAAGAAGTTGTTGAAAGCACCAGTCAGACATTGGAACAGTCATTTTCACAATTTATGTTAATTGACCAACATACTATATTGATAAGTGGTGTTTTTTTCACTATATCATATCATCCTGAGCCCCAGTAAGTAAATGTGTGGTTTTTGTTCCATTCATTTGTTTCTAATAATAATCACAATAAGTAAATATCCTACTGTGGATCAATAAAATTCATCTATCTGTATCTGTAATACTCATACACAAAAACACGCCCTAACACACATTCACTATGTGGACAAAAGTATTGGGACACATTGAATTCAGATGTTTCTTTTCTAACAGGGTTCTGGGATACAAAACAATGACGACAAATGTCATAATATAGTTTTATATTGTCATTAATATCATTACAGTGGTTAGTTTTGTTTAAATTGCTATCTTTGCTTCCAAACTGCCTCAGAGATGGTTTTACTTAATTTCTCTCCACAGTGATTTTTTTTTTTGGTCCATGACTGATTTTAAATGTTCTACCCCTAAATTTCTAAAATATTTTTCATGTTTTGACTGTAAATAATTTTCTACCACAACTAACCATCTGCTTTCTTCACATCTCACATAGGAAGAAAAATCTCCCATTAACTTCTATTAAAAATAAATATTGATGTTTATTTCTCAAACCAGCATGAACAGGACATCTTATGAGCTGCAGTTGTGATGTGTCCCAATGTTTTTGTCCAGATGGTTTATAAACATCAATATTTCCTTAAAGTTTAATGGGAGATTTTTCTGCCTAAGTGAGATGTGAAGAAAGTAGATGGTTAGTTGTGGACAGTCAGAGCACGAAAAATATTTTAGAAATTTAGAGGTAGAACATTTAAAATCATAGTCATGGGTAAAAAAAAAATAAAATAAAATAATAAAAAAACCATCAATGTTAAGAGAAATTAAATAAAAATCATCTCTGAGGCATTTTGGAAGTAAAGATAACAATTTAAACGAAACTAACTACTGCAATGCAATGATATTTACCACAAAATAAAATACTATATCATGTCATTTGTCTTTATTGTTTTGTTTCCCAGACCGCTCTTAGAAAAGAAACACCTGAATTCGACGTGTCCCAATACTTTTGTCCACATAGTGTATAAATATGGATTGATTCAGCCAGTGAACATGAGCGTGGTGCGGTGAGGTAGATGATGGCAGCCACGGGGCAGAGTGATAGAAATATGCACATTTGAGAGGTTTTTCTGCTAAACCAAATTACTGATGTGCTGAGACCCCAGCCCCAGGCGCCCCATTAGCATGCCTACCAGCATAACAACCGGTCTGTTCACTATCACCAGGGCAGGCAGTGGTTGAGTGCTTTTACCTCACTAATGATAGTATAGTAAAGCAGAAGTTGAATGGATGACGTCCTATTTGGTTGAATTAGTCCAGGCATTAATCTCACCTTCACAACATGATGGTATTAATTAAACGCAGCCGTACTCATGGTTAATGAAAATACAATATTTTCACCTCATATACCACATTCATTACATGGATATGAACTTGAAGTGCTCTTCATATCCAACTCCTGCCTGGTGGGAGCAGCGCCGCATTAGAACCCACAGTTTGTTTATTCATATTAGGTTTGACATTTGAGGCCAGTTTGTGGCAGCGGGATTATCAGATGACGGATGCTGAGATGGTGGAAATGTCACACTCCCTTCTCTCAACTAACCGGAGTTTCTTATCTGAAGAGGAGATACGCAGCATCTGTTTCTCCACACGCGATAGTTCTTAGATATTCTGTAGAGTGTCAGTTAGCGAGGCGCTGCATCCCCCTGTGTTATGAAAGACGCAGCGCTTTTCCTGCTTTTGTAAATGAAAGAAATGAAGAGATGCAGCTGGTGTTACAGAACAGGACGGGCTTTTGTTTGCGTACCACAATCTGGAGTCATTTATTTAAATTGAGGCTAAAATGAGCATGAAGCTCCTTCGCTTTATTGGGTGGAAATTAGAAGTCATGTGTGTAGATGGCGAGTCATAACTAATTAGAGTCGTACACGTGTGGAAGCCAAACACCGCAGAGCACTGTGCTCTACGTTACAACAGGCAGAGGCTGCTTGTAAGACAGTGTCCATTCTGACATCATGCAGTAAATATCCGAATTATCTGATAAGGCTGGAAAGAACTCCTGATAAGGTTTAGGTATAGACTCCAGAGGACCTTTTAAAAAGCTGAAACCAGTCCAGGAGATGAGTAAGCGTACCTCCATTCCTTTGACTTATAAAGTTTAAATACTGGGTTTGAGTCTCCTCCAGCCCAAGGAGGGGTTTAAATCATGTCAGGCATCAGAATCTAATCCTCTGTTTACACCTAGTAGGGGAAAAAAGTCCGGCGCTGTTTTTTTTATTACTCTCTGTGACCCACAGATTCATTGTCCAAGAGCTCCTAATGAGGATTAATGTGCAACCAAAAACCAATGTAGTATTTCCACCAGTATGTTTAGTAAAAACATATTTGTCAGCTGCTTTAACAAGTTACACAGGCTATAAAAAAAGAACAAAGAAAGAAAGAAAGAAAGAAAGAATTTACATGTTTATACGAAAAGTACACCATCAGGTGGAACTAATGGGCTTGAGGTTTACATTCATCAGCCCTAAAAATAAAAACTGAAACACTGTTTGGTGTCGGACGACTCATGTCTATCCTACTGCATTTTACGTACATTTTAGAAGTCCATTACTACATTACCCACAAGCGGTTAAATGTAACCCCTGTCCCACTGACTGAATAACCACCACCCCCAGTCTAATGGATGACACACTACTCACCCTACCTCAGTGCAGTAATCATCCGCCGGATCCACCGCTGCCAGATATCCTTGGTATGAACACGATAACCAGGACAGAGCTGGTTGGATTTCTTCTCCCTCGATAACCAACATAGTGGACCCCTAGTGGAAGAACCCTATTGATTTCAGCTTCTCTATGAGTATTATGAGACTGTATTAGAATCTGATTATGTTTGTGGAAGAATTATATGTGCTTCATTGTCTTTTTTTTATTTTTAATTGTTTTGTTATTTTTTGTTGTTATTTGACTAAAAACTATTTATTTTATCCTTGTACCCATTTCTATTTGAAAATAGCTTAAAGAAACATGAAACACATCTGATGACAACAATATACACAATAATATACACGCCTCGCTCTTGAAAAACATATGATGCGTTTTTTTTCTCCGGTGCAGTTTGTAAAGTCTGAGATAAGTTTGCATCAGTTGAGGAGTAATGCCCAAGTCTTATATAATTATAGGGAAAACCCAGCATTTAGATCTAAATGATTTCCTTTTTATCCCCCTTTGTGCTGCTTTTGATTAGAGGAAAAAAAAGCAATGAAAGTGAGGGTTTGTACAGTAAAGACTAAAGATTTGGACCTTTTATATAAAAATCGATACAGTTCAGTGAGAGGAGCCGTCTTTCTTTTCCTCAGGCAATGTTCCGAATGTGACCAGGCCAGCAGCGATGAGGCCGATATCGCCATGGAGACGCTACCTGACGGCACCAAGAGATCCAGGAGGCAGATCAAGGGACCGATCAAGTTCATCCCACAGGAGATGTCGCCAGAGCCCAAGAAACATCAAGTGAGAGGCACGGTGTGTATCGACACACTGGAAACACTAACTGTCCATTGTTTTACCGTGAACTACGGCTGCTTGTGTCACACCTACAAATAGTGTCTATATCAAACTTTATAGTCCCACCTCATCCTCTCAGGTTAGTGTCTCTGTTGGCAACGCAGGCTAATTGATTGATTTCTATTGATTATGAATAATTAAGTGGAGTTATCGTTAGATTACAAAACAATTAACTCTAGTTCTCATTAGACTCACACCCTATTTAAGGTTATCAGAAAGTTGCACAAGGTGATAGCATGGTCCCTTGAGCGCTAATAAATGGTTGTTACCAGCAGGACTTGATTTGCTCGTTTTAACTTGTACTGGAGATGGAAGCATTTCAGTCTGAAGAGTATAAACGGCCGTCCGCTGTTACATCACCCGCTCACTTTGATCAGAGCAAAGAAAATGAGGCAAAAGGGAAAACATTCAGACGAACAACAGGGATGTTTGAAACAGTCCAGCGGTGAGTAAAGTAAGACTGTTTTGATTTGTCTGGTTTCCGGAAAGAGCTTTAATTGGTTTAAAAATATTAGAAGTATGCAGAGGCAGTGCATTTTAAAAGCCCATTCGTCTGAGCCTCGGTCTGCTTTTGAAGTAGCGGTGCTATTAAGAAGAATAGTCACACGGTTTCTGTAGTGTCCTGCTATTAAATTAAAATCCAGAGTAATGACAGTTGTCTGCAAATGATTTTTAAATATATAGAGCGTCAGGGAACTGTCTCATGGCTAACTCACTTATTCAGCATCTCCCAGTAAATCAGCTGTATCTTCTCCACATGGGGAGTTGTTTGGTGATTACCTGCAGAAAGTTAGACGAGGCAGTTCAGACCTGCAGATCAGGGATGTCAAACATACGGCCCGTGGGCCAAAACCGGCCCTCCAAAGAATCCGATCCGGCCCACGGGATGAATTTACAAAGAGACATTGACAGTCATGTTGTATTGATCATAAAGTTGAATGCTATATTTTTCAGCTCCAGATGCCTGATACTAAATCCTTTGTGCCTTTGTAGATCCACTGTGATGTGTAAGTTGTAATGTGCATGTGTAAATGATAAGCTGAGGCATAACATTCCTAAAATACACTTGTTTATCTTAAGACATTTTGGGTTGTTCATGTATTTTCAGGTTATTCACATTTTTTGTTTAAGGATAGTTTATAAAGGTAAACATTTATACATACTGTAATTTTACCTTTTGCACTAAAACACAAAGAAAAGTGTATAGGTGTTATTATTTCTTGGTTATTAAGCTAATATTTTACTGGTCCGGCTCACCTGAGGGCAAACTGGGCTCCTGAACTAAAATTAGTTTGACACCTATGCTGTAGACCAGGGGTGGGCAATCCTGGTCCTTGAGGGCCGGTGTCCTGCATGTTTTAGATGTTGCCCTCTTCCATCACACCTGGT
>JAPQRQ010000003.1:12108500-12122206 GCA_037367365.1 Apogon talboti
ATATATCTTGGAGATAAATTAAAATTAGAAATGACTATCCAGCTGCAAAACACAGACATATTTTAAAGTAAAAAAATATGTGTATATATGTGACACTTCAGAATAAAGAATATTTACTCCATCAGAAAAATAGAAATATGTAAAACATATTCACACTCCCAGTCAGTGCCAGTAGTTAAATCAAAGTCCAGGATAACATCCAGTTAAATAATAATAGTGAATATCAAACACAGAGCAAAAAAGTCAGCACAACATTCTAACACAACAGCACCGGCTTTTTTCAGCCTGATATCTGCAGCTGTTAGATATCTGATACTGATACAGTAAAACAAGTCAACTCTCAGTGGCTTTAAGACCTACATTCTAAAACACAGACTGCAGATTCTGCTTGTCTGCGTCAGTGATGTGCCCATTAAATTCACTAAAGGACATTCAGCAGCAGGTAGCCACATGTTCTTGTGTCTACAGGCTCATATCAAACGTAAGATTTTACTAGTCTATTAGTTTATCAGCAGCTACATTGTGCAACATGGATCTCATAAACATGGGTTCAACATGTGCAGAATGTGTCATGATAACTGAATCTCAGGCTGGGATTCAGGTAACCATAGAAGAACAAAAGGTCAGTAGTGCATATTGTCGACCTGTGCCATTATAGTTGTTGACAGTGAAGTTCAGCTAATGATGGTGCTGTTGCAATAATGGTATTTACAGTATGCGTAAAGTAAAACCTCCGATGTTTACAGGCCTGGTCATGATTCAGAAAACCAGGCTAACATTGGATGGCAATTTTGTAAAGACTGTTGAGGTTAGTAGCCCTTTTTAGTAATATAATCTGCTGTATGTGTCATACCATGCTGGCTTCCTATAGGTTGAGTAGACGTAGAATAGGTCGTACCAGCATCACACTGTGAGATGGTCAATCTAAATGTCTGCCACCGTCAGAATTTTGGAACCGCCATTTTTTTATCCACAACTGAAGATATTGCTGCATTTTGTCGTTGCTGGTCTTGAAGAGCGTAAAATCAAACCGTATATGCCTGGCTTATTCCATTGCATTTTTACCACAAATGATCATGTAACTTGTACATTAGAAACTGTTATATATACAGTGATGTCCAAGACAGGTCTTTAATTTTCGCCATTTTAGCATTAGCTTGTGTTGATTTGTACTGCAGTGATCTTCTATGAACCATGGGTAAAAGCTTTTGCCGGCGGAAAATCAGTATGTTAGTTGTTGTCAAAGAGCATCTTAAAAGGTACCTGTAGTGAATTTTCATTGCTAGCTATTTCAAAAGATCACGATTAATACTAGCGGTTCCATCAGGTAACTTATGTCATACATAGCCCGTTGTTAAGTATGCGCGAGTACTAAGTCACTGCTCTGTCAGTCTGGCATGGTTACAGACATGTTGCCTCCTTCACGGGCTGTTCCAGCACCGGTAGTGACGCAGACTCATTGTATTATCCGATTGCCTGGGCTGCGATGGACTGGTCACTGACCCTGTGCAGCAGACACCAGTCTAAGATGACACATTATCGGCCTGTACTGGGTCGCATCTCTAGGACAATGGCAGAGTGCAAAGATTACAGCTGCACAAACAAGTGTGAACATGTGCTTTCCACTCAACCTTGCTCACTGACTGCTGCTTGTTTACTTGCACTCAGTCACCTGGAAACAACGCGGGTACGTTGCTTACGGCCGGCACGGGCTGCTCCCCATAGGTTCTGCCCCCACGCATAATTCAAGTAATAAAAAGGTCCACTGTGGTGCATTTGTGGAATTTACTGAATCTGCACCTCTCTTGCTTATAAGTAATACACAAAGCATAATTAATGTCGTAAGCATGACCAGTACAGCTACACTTTAACACTCAGTTATTGCCCTGACACTGATTAGGTATTGAACCTTGGACTCAAACAACACTGAGCATTTTTCGATACCCAGTAGTATTGAAACAATTCAATCCATGCTGTGAAAGTAGTGACATTTGCATCCAGCCCTACCTATAATAAATGAGTAAGAAACTAAAATGGAAAGAGACATAGGATATAGATCAAAATATGGAAAGCAATGTAATTTATACTGTTTCTGAGTTTCATTCACTATCATAGAACTGTTGTTACACTCTTAACTTTATATCAGAGTTAAAAGAAACTGCATTGTTGCCTTGGCGTGGATTGGAGGTCTCTCTTGCCAAACTCATCCATCTGCCCACCCTCATCTCTGTCCAAATATGAGATTGTGAATATGTAGTGTATGGTGTACTGCATACACATTAAGCGTCTACTGTAGAGACAAACAGGAAGTGTTAAGTCCCTCTCCTCCTTTGTGACTTTACACCCCCCCGGACATCAGTATCTCATTCCCTCGGAAGTATCTTGTCCCTATGAAGTTGCTCCCATCCTCCTCCCTCCCTCCCACTTGTTTACATCGAGTCTGAGCACCTCCAGGCTTCGGCTTTTCCTCCCCCCAGAGCAGGCCGACATTTCACCGGCGACAGGGGACTAAGGTTTACTGTTTGGACATGACAAATTAGCGCGAAAGGCTTTTTTTGTTCTCCGGTCCTTTAGCAACCAGAGATCACAAGTGTTCGGTAACTGTAGGCTTGTTCACACAGTTGGTTATACCAAATTGTTTATTTCCCACTTTAGAAAACGTAGCTCTTGGATATAAGGAGGGGTTTCTGATTTTGAAGACTTTTCAAGATTCAGTTTGAGTTCATCCGGCACATAAAGAGGCATGTTTAAGCAACAAATGGATGAAAGGAGCCAACATGTGTACGCCATTTCTAATATTGCAGGGTGCACATGTTTGAGAGGCAGTTAAGGATGTGACATTTTTGAGAAAGCATGGTGTACAGACCTTTTAAGGCGCAAGGTGCTGAAAGTGTCTCCGTAATAGCAAGTGTGGGGAGATAATTGACTCCACTAAGGGCATCTAAAAAGCACTCTGAGATGAGAGCTGTATTTAAGGAAAGTTTTATTATCTGCTTTTAAATGCCAAGCCATGCACCGTTTTTGCCTGTGGGGGGAGAATGTTTCTTAAATGCCAGCATTAAGTGCAGAATATTACCTGATGGTTGCGACTGAGATTCAGCTGCTGGCAGAGATAGCGGGCGGTCAACCGCTCTGCCTGATAGTCTGTTACAGAGAATGGTACAGGAAGTGATTAGTCAAAGCTCCCTGCAGCCACCGCTCTTATCTGAGAGGAAGATGTATGACATCCAAAGGAGGCGGCACTGACTATCTTACAGTATGTGATGCTGAGCACACTTCTGCTTAAATCTCTTGTTTGAAACTTTGTACGTTGCCGAAAAAAAAGGAGGAAAAAAAAGTCTTATTTTTTAAGCAAATATGGCAGTCTCTGCACAGATGTGACGAATTATTAGCAGTTTGAAGCTATAATACACCACCCTGCCAATAAAAAAAAAAAAAAGTCACACACAAGATTTCATTGGATCGCCTTTAGCTTTGATTGCAGGACGTATTTGCCGTGCTGTCGTTTATACCATGCAATGCTTATGCAATGTTACAATCAGTGTTACAACACTTATTTCCATCCAGAGTTGGATTCATTTTTGGAAAAGGAACTTGTATTGATGATGGAAGAGTCGGACCACTGTGTAAAGTCTTCTCCATCACATCCCATATATTCTCAATGGGGTTCAGGTCTGAACTCTGTGGTGGCCAATCCATGTGTAAAAATGATGTCACGCTCCATGAACCATTCATTCATTCATTCATTCATTCATTCATTCATTTTCCAAACCTCTTAATCCTCAAGAGGGTTGTGGAGATGCCGGAGCCCATCCCAGCTGCCAGCAGGTAAAGGTGGGGTACACCCTGGACACATCGCCACTTCATCGCAGGACTAACAAATACAGTCCAACAACTAGTCACTCTCACATTCACACCTGCCATGGGTGATTTAGATTGACCAGTTAACCCATTAAGGTGCATGTCTATGGTCGACTTTGCACCTAGGTGGCTGGGATATGCTCCTGCACCCCCACAACCCTCTTTAAGACTAAGCAGTTTAGAAAATGAATGATAAATGTTTAGTCTAGTAAATTAACATGAGTAATCCTTTTTTATATTAATATATAAACATTTTTAGGTTTAAACAATCAACACAGTCCTGAAAACACACTGTAGAATCAACCTTGAAACAGTTTTGTAGATGCAGTGAGTGTTTGAAGTAACTTAAAGATGATGAATAAAACTGTAATTTAATGTTAATTTGATGTGTGCAACCAAACAAATGCAAATGGAGGTAAAAATGACTGTCCCCACTATGGTTTTCAGCCAAAGAAAACAAACCCTCTGTCACAAGTCTTTTTGTTACCGCCTTTGTTTCTCTTGTTTTCTCCTGCTAAAGGTCACCTTAAATGAGATTCTGTCTGCAAGGTGCTGAATAATAACAGAATATCTTTTTGATGATGATTTACCCTTGCGATTCTCTTGCATTGTTGAGGTACGTGTAGAGTGGTAGCAATTACAAACGAGCTGTTGGTTTACAGTGTTGTGAGAAAACGCAGGAGCTTTGTGCCACAGCAGAGTGTTTGTGCCTCTGCACACATGCTTGTGTTGTGCAAAGGGGCAATAAAAGGCTTTATTAGACAGGCTTGAGTTCATTATAGACACTGTGTTTCTCTCAGCCTGCTTGGCTTAGATAAACCTCGCTCTGACCAAGGCCACATCCCTCCTGCTGTCGCCCCAGGTCCTCACTGAATTGATTTCAGTAATAAAGTGACAGTCTTGCCGTAATATACGGATGGCCTTTAATTCAAGCCTGTTACTGTGCCATGGGGTACTTGTTTAAGGCTTTATTTACACCCTTGCAGTGCTGCCTGGCATTCTGGGCTCCACGGTGAATCAGAACAGAAGATTTGCATAAAAGGTTTGAAATGCCAAAAGCTCTTAAAGTTGCTCAGGCAGTGTTTAAAGTACTCAGCTGTGAACTTGTGTGGGATGCAGCACTTTAGCTGCACTTAGACATGTTGTCATCAAAAGGATTGCAACTGTTGAAATTACTGTCCATAAAAGTTTCATTTTCCTCACTCCCTCCACAGCCAAAGGCCTACGCCTACTCACAAAGCAAACACTTTGTATTTAAAGTTCTGCCTTGACCTTAGAGTATCCAGCGCTGGTCATATATATGTACATATATATATATATATATATGCTGTATGACAGTTTCATGTTTAAAGATAGTGCCTTGCCTTTTGTGGCTCCAGGGTGTGTAGGAGTCAAATGTATATTGTCATATTCTTGGGTTTCTATCTACTAATGTACAGTTTGATGTCATTTCCAATTCAGAGACAGATTACCTTTGTAAGCTGCGCCATCAATCAGGATCTCCATCGCTTGACCTGTGAAACACTGTAATTAAGTTAGCCTAATTAACTTAATGAAGTGTCACACTCGGCTGCCTTTACTATATAGAGTAAATTGAAAGAAAAATAGGCATCATTACTCATCAGATGTTCTGGTATTTAGAGTACGGCAGAGAGAGCGTGTTTTTGGGCGACTTCTCTAAAGGGTGTCTGTCTTAGTAAAGACCTTTAGCCTGTTTTACTCTCTCAATGAGGCATTTTTCATTAGCAGTGTGATTGTTTTAATCAGTTTCACTGGTGCATGTATGGAATGAAGATAAATCCTTGAATGTGATTGGAATTTGTCGGTCTTTATGTCTTATCTGCATTCAAGTTTAATCTTAATGCTGTAAGGAGTGCACGATCAATAGGCCGAAGGTTTTTACTCAAGCGTATGAGGTGGTTACAGCATGATAACCTCATCAATGATGGTTGTATTTTAGACGTGGCCAAAGTTTAAGCACAGTTTAATGTGATTTAAAGGCGAGCAGGGCCAGCTAAACTAGCCTGCAGGGAGCACAAGACACGGTCAAGGGTGGCCAGGCGGGACGCCAAAGACGAAGGGAAAATCAATGGCTGGGAGTCACCTCAATCACTTTAACTAGGCGCTACAGACGCCCATGCCCCTCTCAGGGGCCAATTTGTGGAGTAAACAGGAGTGTGTGATTGCTGCCGGGGTCCCCAGTGGCCCCGACAGTCCATTTCTCTGAACCTGGCTCCATTCTAATAACCCTCTTAGCGGAGAGCGTACATGAGGTGACTTTTCGGCCCCCCTCAGTATTTTATGGCCATAAACAGTGTAGTACACACTGAGCGGCAGCGCTACGAGCCTTCGTTAAGATAACATTCCCATAAGTCCCAGACTCCTGCTGTGTAGGCAAAAAGTATGCAATATTCTAATAGCATTTTATATAGAAAAATGGTCTCTTTGTGTAAACTTTTGTTTAAAGATGAATGCAACGCAACTGAGCAACTTCAGACTATAGGTGTGGCAGCGTCTTGTACTGAGGCCATACACAGTACGTCATCACATTTACTGTATTTATATAAAATAGTCATTCAGTCATTCATCATCTGAACCCGCTTAATCCTCACTAGGTTCGCGGGGGTCGCTTGGAGCCTATCCCAGCTACTTAAGGGCGAAGGCGGGGTACACCCTGGACAAGTCGCCAGTTCATCGCAGGGCTTTATATAAAACATCATTTTTGTTATTATGAAACCTAATTCCCATTACAAATGATATGTACGTCATGGTTCTTCAGTGTGTTTTCCTTTGTAGGTCTTTGTCCCAAATGCTTGAAACTGAAGCCAGCGTAGACGTATTCTAATGTGTAATAACACTACAGCCACTAAATGCAGACTTTAAAACAACTTCATTCCATTGACTGTCTCACTAGTACTATGTGCTACGTCAGTCATTTTCCAAAAGTCGTATACAAGTGCATACTGGTGGTGAGTTTTTACAAAAAAAATGTTATACAACTTTTCTGTGATAACTTGGGGGGGAAAAACACTTGAACAATGTAAGCAGATTTTTATGTTGTACTTAATTTGGACAAGAACGGATCAGATGTTCAGTTTATTAGATGAGTTTCCAGTACTTTGGTGTTTTATCCTAAAGGAAACCACATCTAAACTGTAGCAAAATGACACTGCCACGACCGCGGGTAAAAAATTAACATTGGGCTACAAAAGGTACTAATTACAATGATCAGAAACTCTTATAATTCAGTTCTTTTCTGAATAGAAGTTTTCAATGATGTCTTATTGAGGGTATATATGTACTTAATGTTGAACCCAGAATAAACTGCACTGATTTGCTCATAGAACCCCTTGTTATAGCCCAATTACTGTAGAGATATACTGTATATTTAACAGAATGTTTGTGCAGGACTTAAATCACACTAATGAGGATGAGCACACAGACCTGGTGTACCTGGGTCTGCTGAAGTCTCACATCCTCTGGAGTTTTCTTCACGTCATTGTACAGGCGTCTCACCGTCTTAGACCGTCGTGAGACAGGTTAGTTTTACCCTACTGATGATGTGTTGTTGCAATAGTAATCCTGCTCTGCCGTCACCTGACTGAATCACAAAACAATGGCCTTAGACTCCCTTCACAGAAAGATCTAAATGTCATGTGTAAAACCAGGAAAATGTGGACCTGCAGTTGATTAAAATATCAAAGCGAGGACCTGGTTAGAACTGAAAATACAACAAAGTTTACTTTGGTTTTCATGTTACTGAGTGTTTTATAAAAAATAATATCTGTATTTCTTGGCTTTGTTAACTGAAGCATCCCCTCATCAGTGGATTTTGTCAGTTTAATATCATAATCTGACCATTTCGAGTAGTAACGTTACACCATTAAACAACAGTAAAACAACTTTGCCCATTAGCCTTTAGCCTAGCGCCGTAGTTGAAAAGTCTACACGGTCATCAGCACCTTGAGGTTAGAGTGTGGTTTATCAACCACAGTCCAAGTACATAGTGATTTTTTTATACTAGCAGAAACAGAAAAACATTTTATCGTTCAACAGATCATTTGATATTTTTCTTACTTTTTGGACCAAATAATACTATTTCTTTTTTAGCATGTATTGTTACTTCAATATGTAGATCTTATATCCCCCTTCTCTTTCCCAAGATATTAATTACAGCCCTACATATAAAATATCCAACAAAATTCTAGACACAGGCTGACCTCACATTTTATTTGGTGAATTTAATTTCCACATGATGAATTATAGTATAACTGCAAAAATTAATTGGATAAGTAACATGTAATTGTAATTTAAAAAAAGGGGGGAAAATGTGTTTGGGAAAAATATGTTTTTATGTAGAGATTCACTAGATGACCTTTAAATAATACATGTTCATTTATTCAGGAGTCTCTTTTTGTGTGATCTTTCCTCTTTTCAGGCATAAATCAGAGGCCAGATTTCCTCCTGTGTCAGAACACATTGAACTACTTAAGGTTTCCTGCTTTATTCTAAAAGCTTTAAACTGAAAACGCATGCAAAGTAGCTCTCCTCCTCCCAACAATACATCCTCCTCTTTGAGGCAGCTGTAGTTATCTGACGAGGCAATAAAAAGAAAAAACCTGCTTGTGCATTTTACCTCTGATTAAATTAGGCGTCGCCTGGTAAGTTCATCTCGGTATCAGTCATGCCTCACTAAAATGGAAATACGTTTCTCAGGAAAGGAAAAAAAAAAGAAAAGGACATTAAAGAATGCCCTTTGTAATAAACGAAATGGGAATTGCAAATATGCGCAGTCATGAAATTTAATTGTGCTTTGTGGTGACTGGTTTGTGGAAGCAGAGCAGCGCTGAGGGCAGAGGTGGTTAAATGTAGCGCGTAACGCACTGCCTGAACAGGCTAATGAAGCCACTGTTTATGACCCTCTGCAAGTGTCACTTCTCTAGAATGGCAGTGAGACGCCAATGCACAAATAGAGACGCATACACACACACACACACACACACACACACACACACACACACACACACACTCACACTCGCATGCTCTGCAGTAGTACCATGCATTTCCAAAACTGTATTTTCTGTCAGCTTATTAAAAACAAAAGATGTAAACAACCAAAAATTTTACATAAATGGCTAAAATATGTCTGTCTGTGATAACAGAGTTTTGTGTAATATTACATAACACCATAGTCACTTGTTATAAATAGTAATATAAATCTAAATGAAAGGAAATGATAAAGGGTTTGGTAAGGAACTACTGCTAAAATAAATACAAGAGTAAATGAATTAAAAAGACTTGTCCCCCGCATTCAGACATTTTCTGTGGTCAGAGTTATATATCTAAGAAAGAATGTAGGTTTCACATATTGACATAAAGTAAAAAAAAAAAAAAAAAAACCTACAAAAAAAAATTCTACATTACAATTTGACAGTTTTTTGCTTCCATTGGGTTTCTTCTTGTGTGACTCCATGTCCTGTGGCGTCCTCAGTCCACTACTCATGTCATATGCATTTAAAGTTTGTCAGAATGGGCGGAGTTTGTCTCTTAAGCTTTGAATGGAGATCCTTTTCATGTTAAAACCTGTCATAAACTGGTACAGCTGTATTCATGATGGCTCTTTAGTTAAAGTGGCTAAAATATGTTTAGCTGGTGCTGGCGTCCTCAGCAGAACATTACTTTGGTCCTTTGTGGGTACTCCTGTCTGCTTCTGTGAAACCTCCATCCACTGTAGGAAACACTGTGGAACCCTTTAACATATGATCCCTCTGAGACTAAAGCGGCTGATTTAAGGCTTTTTTTTTTCTTTTATTTACCTGTGAGTAGCAAAAACATGCATAGCTGAAATGCTGAAGATACACATACTGTAACAATGAAAGTACTACGCATCAACGGTTAAAGGACACTATAAACAAAGCCTCATCTGCACACAGTATAAAACACACAAACAAATACAGTGAAAGCACAAAACACGATAAGAACACCAGTCACACTAATTAACTGCTAATTCTTTTGAGGACTGTATAGGCTTGATAAAGGAAGCTAAAGCTCATTAAAGCCTATGTTGTACATTAAGATTCCTTTACAGTATAATTTTAATCCCAGTTTATGAGGTTGGTTGTGGTGAGTCTGTGTGTGGTTAGCAGATCTCAGTGTGTGTTCAGCTCATGCAATTAATTGTGCGAGCAGCAGGGATCTGAGCGCTGGTCTTTGTTGCCATCTAGGGCTCAGTCTGAGCCTGTGTGTGTCACATGACAGCGATGAGGCTCAGCTCCTGCCCTTTAAAACACAGACCCCAACCAGAATGCAAAATGTGACATTTCACTATCATATATGTACATGTTTGTGCCAGAGGCTCCGTCAGCCTATGGAAAGTGAGCAGTGGGGAACACAAACCTGCCTCCGTCTTCTTCCTCTGCCTCTCCAGAAGGAACTGATGGAGATATCCCATAATGCTAGAGCCCATCAGGTCCCGCGGGCCGTCAGACGGGGGTGGTGGGGGGGTCTGCCTGTGTGGACTCTAGCAGGGGTCGCTCATGCAAAACACGGATCCACAGCTCAGCCTCTCTGATCCACGACCATTGAACAGAAGTCTGCTGGTCCTGGATCAGCTCCTCTACCTGCACCTGAAACGTGCTACAAATTGTGATATTCAGCATCATGCACAGACGGAGAATATACCAGCTTTAGACTCATGATTATCTTCATCCAAATGTACTTATGAAGCATGTTTCAGAACAACAGTTGACCAAAATGCAGTTCAATCACCAATGAAATGTAAAATCCAGTTTTAAAGACACCTCATTATGACTGCATTATGATTGAATGAAACTACAGGTTCGTCAGCGAATTACTATAAATGTCAAGAACATTACAGAACATCTCCTGTGTGTAAACAACATTACAGTCTTCTGTTTTAAGCCCTTTATTCGTGTTAATGGTATCATCAGTTCAGAAAAAATGATAATTAGGAGATATATATATATATATATATATATATTCATAAAGAGTAAAAAGCAATTGTGTAGAATGGCTGTAGGTAGATTGTTGGATAAAAATGCATATACACATATAACCGACTGTCTCTTGAATCCCATAATAATAAGCCCTTCCATTTATGAGAGAACATTAAACCTGTGTCTCTGCAGTTGATGGTAGAAATTACTAGACATAAATATGCACACAGAGACCTTTGACTGTCATTTAAAGTCAGCGACGCATAAAGGCCCACAACACAGAGTTATGTTTTATTTTAGCTCTGCGCCAACGAAAACCACATCCCCCTGCCCCACCTCTTACCCCCTTCATGAACGGCATCTCAGCGACACCATGAAGGGACTTCTTCAAGTTTGTCACAGTTTTAATGAACTGAGTAGAATTGGTTGTAAGAGTCACTATGAACTCACCGAAAGTCAATAACTCATATATCAGCTCTGACAAAATCTCACACCATGTAAAAGGATGAAACGACATCTTGAATGCAATAGGTCAAAGGTCAACTTCACTGACATTCTGTACAAAAAACTATTCTTGTCATTATTCCGTGTCATCACTTTTTTACTAATACTGAATAAGTGACACCATGATAGTTATTCACAGAGCCTTTTAAAGTCTAGTTTTTTTGTTTGTATTTTCATCCATCAAACTCTGTTCTCATCACCTTGAATTCTTGTTGCAAGAAAATAGTTTTTCAAATTAAATGATGAAATTAGAATTATCAAGAAGAAAATCAACTTGATACCTGTTATGTTTGTCTTGAATAAAATCAATATACAAATAGAAACTGTAAAACTAACAGAAAGCAAAAAATAAAAATAAAAAATCCAGCTTATTCCCCTAATTTCCTGTTTGTGATCTCATACCACCTGACTGTATGGATGTAAAATGAATTATGCATTAGACTACCCACACATCAACATGAGCTTATTTTTGGAAACTGAAATATGCTAATATTTTAATGTACATATATACAAGTATATGCAATATATAACAGGTATTACATCACTATAAAACTGGTTTGATTTAATGGCTACAATGAACAGGCCTACTAAAGAATTTTTTTTTTTTTTTACTGTACCACTACTTACTGTTACTCATCATGATAACGGGTATGTTTTATAGTTGTCCTTCTGCATGGTGTGTCTCAGCACCACTACAGTACTGAGCCTTTATCTGCATTGATAAGAGAACTGAGGAAATATATAAATGCAAAAGTAACTAAATACTTTTATATGCAAAAAGTAATATGTCAATTCACTTATTAATTACTAACTTTCAGTAAGTTCTCTGTACTGGAGAATTCATCAAATTGAGGTCCAGATACATTTTTTCCTCCTCAATGGTTGGTGGAGACCAAACCAGTGCTAAAAGGAAGGTGAATATTGGATGTGATTGTAATGTTTTGTTTTTGGAGTCAGCTGTTTGCTTGTTTATTTGCTCAATATAGCATTTAACTGGAAGATAATTTTCCACCATGTTTTGTTTTTAGCTTGATCGCTTTCCCCAAGTGGCCAAAAAATTAATTCACACAGCTTTAATTAATAGGCGATTCTAAAAGAGGTTTAAATTATCTGTAAAGTGCAGTATAGATGCTGGAGTGCAGCTCAATAATGCTATCACACATGGAAGACCTGGGTAACCCAATCTAAATTGAAGCGACGGCTCTAAACTGTCTGATACAGGCTCCCAAAGAAGAATTACACCCCTCCCCAGCAAGATATTCCCCAGGTGATATGCGCATTTCAAGTATGATTAACAGCACATCTTCTCCATCTCTGACAGTTTAACTTGCACAGCGCACAGGCAATTTCTGTGGACTCATTCTATAAGCCTGACGGTGGTGGATAAATGAGGAGCAGGTCCGAACAGAAAGCACTAGTGTGGCTTTTTACTGGAATTCAAAGAAACAGATAGAGAATGGACCGTGTCGTTCCCTCCCACCGGACCTTCAATAGGAGGCTGAAGCGTGAAAATTACAATTATTGTCATTACTGATAGATATTTGGGTCTTTACTCTTGATCAGTTCCATTTCTGGCAGCGGGGCTGTTTTAGCAGAACACAATTTCTTGCAATTTCTATTAGTTCTTCATGATATAGTTTTTCAGTGTGACATATTAACCCTCAAAGACCCAAACAGCCACTGACAACCAAACTTATCTACTGATCTAAAATGTTGAATAACTTCTGAACCACTAAACTTATCAATACGTTAAAATAGTTCAGGTACAGCCATCAGATATGACCAATTTGGACGTTCAGAGGCTCCGTAGTTACCACGGAAACACCATCATCTTCTACAACACTGATTCACCAGTAAAACCCACAGAGTTGGATAAATGACAGTGGATGGAGACAGTTGTTTTTACATTCAGTTATTGATACTTTTGCTAAAATGTCACTTTTCCTTAAGTTTTCTGTTTCTGATACAATAACCCTCAACTTTAATCTAAAATTGTACAAATATCTCTATGGTCAGTAAATTAACCCTTTATAAGACACTCATAGAAATACTCTGAAATTCAAAATGTCAACCTTGGTGTGTTATTGGAGGACATAACAAGACTTTATTACTTTTGTGAAATGTTTAAAAATTGTAATATTGTCATGTAGAAATTCAAGGTCAGTGAAGTTACCATATTTGGTTCCTTGCCCATAAGTGGCAAAAAAAATTTAAAAAAAATACCAAAGAAGTATATATAAAAATACAAGAAAAACGCATATAAGGTGAAAGGTATGTACGGTATGTATTTTGTGTATTTTTATGAAAGGTATTTTAGAACATTAGAACATCACTTTTAGAACATTAGACCAACATAAGTGTTGATCCAGACACCTGTCAACATCC
>JAPQRQ010000003.1:12170942-12200365 GCA_037367365.1 Apogon talboti
GTAATGGTACTAATGTAAGTAATGATGTTCAAAGGGATAATGTGGATGTTGACAGGTGTCTGGATCAGCACTTATGTCGGTCTAATGTTCTAAAAGTGATGTTCTAATGTTCTAAAATACACGTTCCTTTCATATTACATGTGTTTTTCTTGTATTTTTTGTATTTACTTCTTGGAGTTTTTTTGTTTTTGTTTTTTGCCACTTACGAGTAAGGAATCAAATACGGTAACTTCATTGACCTTGATTTTCTACACCTTTTTTTTTTTTTTAATTTCACAAAAGTAATAAAGTCTTATGTCCTCCAATAACACACTAAGGTTGAAATGTTGAATCTCAGAGTATTTATAGGAGTGTCCTATAAAGGGTTAACAATTGGGCTCTTATACTTTGCGATTGATGGCGCCCACTCTTGCAGCTGTGTGGGACCAGCCCTGATGTACACACACTAAAAAGTGGACAAAACAACCAATAGTTTTTTTTTATTGCCATTGTGCATGAACTTTGACACTGCAGGTTACACAAGGAATTATCATGTAGTGAGTAGATGAACACTCTGACCTGCCAGTGATGTGCTCTGGTCACTCTCAGTGCTGGTTTTGTATCGATTGATGGCTTTAGCAACAAACTACTTGCTGATCCAGCCCCCATGCTCAAAACCAAAGGAATGCAAGATGAGACGCTCGTGTCAAAGAACGGACAACAATCCGGGAGGACAACACCTTGTTTTTTTTCCTATTATTGCACACATCTAGTTTACCAATGCCGAGTATATGTGGAACATTGGGAAAGCTATAGCTCTTGTAAGGTGCTGAAATGTCTTAAGAAACCACAACATTGCATTGAGCCTTCTTTAAAAGCCACATATATACAAAATATGAATGGAGCGTCAATGCAGGGATTCCACAAGCACACGAGATAACAAAATAAATGTTGATTATGTTTCACTCTTTCTAAATATGAAAGCTGTGGTTCATTTACACTTGGGCGTGGAGATGTTCATTAATAGCCTGGAGGATGGAGTTTTGCACAGAATATATGAGATGCTCAGAAGATTTCTTTGTTTTTGTGGTGGGATGCCTACAACACTAAATAACCAACAGAGAGAGGCAGGCCAGTGTGAACCTTTTTATCTGTGCGTCAAACACATGAAGGTGCTATTGTATCTGCAAACCAAACATCTTGTGGTAGCCTACTGGAGCTAAACTCTTACAGCGAAGATATCAAAAGGCTGAGAGATATTTTTGGAATGAATCATCATGAGTCTATTTATGTCTTGGATGCTTGAATCTCATGGAATGCATTTAATGGAACAGCAATTATCTGGATTTTAAGAACAGTCTAAATTTGGATATCACCTGAATGCAGATTGGAGATAAAAGTTGTACAAACAGTCATCAGCTTGTAGCAAAGGTGGATGCAGTATTCATTTACCATACTAAAACGTGTACGATGGGATTGAAAGCTTCAACCAAACTATTGTTATATTTTTAGTAGTTTCTGAGTTTTACAATGGACAAGCTGAAAAGAAACTAATCTTAGCATGTACTTATTCACGTCATTAACCACTGAGCAAACTTAACAATTATTTGGATACCTGATTAGAGAGATTTGAGATACATGTGTGTCCAGATTCAGTCGCCTTTAAACTCTGTTTTGGTCTCCACCAACTCTAGCCTGTTAAATGTGTCACCTTTTCCGGCATGCTAGCTGTTAGCTTAAGTGCAGGTCAGGGAGTGTAGTGGGTGTTGTCAGAGGTTTTTTTTTGTTTTTTGTTTTTTTTACACAATTTAGTTCAAGTAGATTTTTTTCAAAACCTGCTTGTCCTCTAACTCTTGCTAATTTTTTGGGGTTTATTTTTTTTTTGGGGGGGGGGTTTAAAATTTAACATACTCCTCGAACTTACATATAATAAATAAGCTGTACTATTATGCAACTCAAAACCTTTTGGAACAAACTCATTAGTCTGTTAATGAGAGTTAAAAAAAAAAAATTCAGGAAAAAATGTGTTTCGATAGCACCTGTTAGCTCGTCATTATACTTAGTAAATACACCTCATATTAAACAAGTCATAGCAGTAAATTGCAAGTTACTTCTGTAAGCTAGTTTCTTTTTTAAGAAACTTGTGGAAGCTAACAGTTGTCTTGTGCTGCTGCTTTACTGTTATCATTTCACTTTCATCTAATCTTTCTGTGAGACAATTAACATCAACTCAATATCTTGGTATCTTTTTTGTTTTTTTAAATAACTTGCTTTAAAACTAAGTGTTGCATTTATTTGTTATAACTATAACTAAGAGGCGGGGAGAGCTCCTATGTGATTGTGAGCTGTTGTTTTTTAAGGTCATGAGTTTACACTTTGGCCACTACAATGATTTAACCCTATTTGCACTAGAGGGCAGAGCTGCAAGGGCATAAGGAGTGATGACTGAGCTAACGCTACCTTAGTTAGAGTGAACCTTATCAAATGTTTGCATAAGAAAAAATCTTTTAACAATCTTTTTGGGTTAACTTATTTACTTAGAACTATAGTGGAGCTGTCTTTATTCAATAAATAGAACCTTATTGGCCCCAAAATCTAATAAATGGAGGGAGTTTAAGATGGACCACCTGTGTGCTTGTTAGAAAGACCAAATAAAAAGACTGAAACCAGAATGACTCAAGTGTGGATTTGGAGCCAGCATCTAGTGGCCATCAGTGGTATTACACCTATATAATTAACCACGGTCTTAATAAATATTAATGGATGTGTTGGCTGATCCGTATCTCAATACAGATGAAGCTGAAAGTGAACGCCAGTATTTGTCGGGTTGTCGTCATCATTCCTTTAGATTATTCACCTATAAAACGCTTTCTTCTTCTTGTCACGCACCGAGGCCCAATTCAAAAACAAACGACTTCAATGTCCGTAAAACATTTGTACAACAGCATCTCCAACCTGCATCTGTCAAGAATCCAGTGCTTCGGTTTGATTGTATTTTAATGTTACGACTCATCCGCCTCTGGTCCACCGGCCGGCCGCTCAGAAGCGGCCGATCGCACGTCGTCGTCAGACTCGTAAACCAGACAATACTCATCCGACGTCTGTCTCCTCACAACACACACACACACACACACACGACATAAACGCCATCAGTCACAGTGCGTGTGGTCGGTACAGTTTCCCACCACTGGTCAGGAAAGGCGACCCGAAAAGGGGCCGCCCGTTGACTTTACCACACGTTACCCTCTCAGACTGGACTCTGAACAGAAAGGGAATGGTTTTGCCTGGAAATGAGGGAAAAATACCCCGGAATAACAAATGAACGTGAATCTGTTCTGCTTCGTCAAGCTGCAGATATTTGTATGGACACACATTCCAAATTACCTGAGTAAAGACTCTGATTGAAATACCTGAAGCGAGGCCAGATGCAGACACTGTGCAACCAATTGTGGCCACTTTTCTTTTTCTTTTGCCCAAATCGTTTTTGCGGTTGCATGTTTTAGACAGGGTATAACAATGTGACCTGGATACTGTAAACATAATCCTGAATAGTACAGCTGTTTTTCCTGTTCAGTACATTACACAGCAATACACAGTTTTGGAATTTTTTTTTTTAAAACAAGCATTTTTCTTTCTTTTCATAGAGATATATGTGTATATATATGTTTAAAGAGCTTATTCATACTGTGAATGTTGAAACGGAACACAACACATAATTTAATCAGAAATATACTACCAGTTTAAAATGCATGCCCCCCCCCCCATCCCCATCCCCATCCATAGTGCTCCATTCTTCCCTCTGATGCCTGCATATGATATAACCTTTAACCATCAGGTCCTTCCCTGCCAACGACAGCTCAGACATTATGCAGGACACAACATTAAGGTGGCGAGTCTTTGTGGTGGTGGCGAAGGTGGTTATTCGGGACATTGTTGCTACGTCATGCAGAGATAGAAGGGGGTTGAGGGGGTCAGCACAGAGAGACGGAGGCTCCCCTGGCAGAGCAGAGGGAGGTGTTGGTGGGACAGTCAGTGGTGATGGTCGGTGGACGCTAGCGTGACTCCCGGAGGCAGAGGCCAGCTCCGCTTCCGTTCTAGCTGATGGCCGGGCTGTCTGTCTGGGGGTCTGCAGTCTCTGAGGGAGACCCGGGCTCCTCCGGGGGGTCGTCTGTGCTGGTGCTCGTCGAGACCTGAGTGGGGGCGCCGTAAAACGACGCGGCCCCCTGAGGCTCCGAGCTGCCGGAACCCGTCTCCGCGTTGTCCTCGTCCTCCTCGGGCTCCGAGGCCGGGGTGAGGTGCAGGGAGCCGGGCAGTTTGACGGGGCAGAACGCCGAACCCGTCGGGATGAAGTTGACCTTGTTTTTGTCGGGGCAGGAGAAGAGGGGGACTGACGCTGATGTGGACTGTCTGGAGCTGCAGAGCACAGAGACATGTGCACTGTCACTGCACTGGTTTTACAGTTTAGTATAGTTTTATATTTTTATAATTGATGTACAGCACTTTGATTCAGCAGCGGTTCTTACGTATTTCAAACATTTAACTGAAAAATGAAAGTATCATCAGTAGGTCTGGGTATCAAACTTACACTATACCGACAAAAGTATTGGGACACAGTGACTTCAAGTGTTCCGTTGCTAGCAGGGCCATAAAACCATCATGACATATTATAATACAGTATAGTTTTATAGTGTAACAAATATTACAATAAACATTTTCTTTCATCTTTAGGGTTAATTTCAGTGACATTGTCTTACAAAATCCATTACAGTTTGTTTTTACTCAGTATAGATGTTTTTTTAATCATTACAATAGTTTTAAATGTTCTACTTCTAGATTTCTGAAATATTTGTCTCATTCTGACCATAAATAATCGTCAAAAAGAAGTAAAGTTTTGTACCATGAGTTGTAGTGGGACTGATTCATTTAGGAAACATACTGTAGCCAAACCACTGGATCAGCACTGACTCTACTATCAAACATTTCTGAATGATGCCCATCCTTGATTATCAGCAAAATGTAACTGCAGAGTGTGAAAAGTAAAAGGGTCCCTGTCAGCATTTATATTATATCTGATGTATTTGGACTCATATTACAGCGGCGTCCGTGTGTGTGTTGCCTTTTACTGCTGCAGACGTTTAGGGTTGAGCTCATTGGGACCATTTTAAACAGTGTTTGTAGATAAATCTACAGCAATGCATCATATTCTAGAAGATCACTGTATTTTTTCTTTTAACATTAGTGTTCTGGGAAAACCATGTATGAGGCTGCAGAACAGTGTTCAGACTCAACACAGATACAGACAAACAGTCCATACCTCATCTCCTCAAAGGCCTTAATCTTCTCACAGCCCTCTGGAGGCTCTCGCTTAAACATGTAGCTGTTGTTGGGTTTGGGTGAGGAGGCGAACTTAGGCAGAGGTGAACTACTTCCACTGTCTGTGAAGAGACAAAGACGGTCGATACAAGGGTGAAGCTCTGTTTTTCTATTATTCAGAGTCATCAGGACTGTGCAGCTGTGGTTTTGATCAGTCTGTACAGCTTTGATCTGGTTAGAAATGAGGCCGTTATTCGCTTATAATGCTGCTGTTAAACTAAAACAATTTCATTCATACTTTTCTTACAAGGTTTTTGACATCTGGACATATATTTAGAGGACAAAGATGATGCATGTTCTTAAATACATGTCCATTTGTGTATCATTTGTTATTATTTTTATTAAACTGTTATACCTTGACAAAAACCGTACCATGATATGAGCTGTCACAGTGGTTTAATAACTAAAATATAAGTAAAGTCTGCTCTCATTCCAAGTGTTTAAAACCTTAATCATGCACAAAGGAACAAAAAAAACAAACAAACAGTAAATAAAATTTTGATGAAAATGAAAGACTTTAAAGTCCTGAATAAAATAATTGTGAGTGATTCGTACATGACAGCGCTACGATCCATTTTCAAACATGTGAAAAGGGGGGAAAAAAACCTAACAAAAACCCATGCAGACGTCCTTCACACATTAACAAAACTGTTTACACCCACAGAACTGATTGTATATGTTTTTACTGTATTTGCAATTTTTTTTATTATTATAAAACTAATTATGTGACTGTATCGCTGTCGTCTTGGCCAGGTCTCCCCCCATCTCAATGAGACCAACCTAGTTAAATAAAGGTTAAATAAATAAAAAATAAATATATAAACTATCAACCTTCAGTCTGGAACTTTTGAGTGACGCATCATGGAACGAGTGCATCAATTGTTATTACTTCTCATTAAAATAAACACAGAGAGCCTCAACTAGCATCGATGCTGTAACAGGAAATAAACTAATCTTGGTTGGTGACATTGAGATGTGTTCAATCTGATGACCACATGGTGGCGCTTCAACAGGAGGCATGTCCTACCTTTATCCCTATCGTACAGTAGATCCTCTGTGGAGTAAGGGCTGCCGTCATGTGACCCCGGTGGGCAGGCGGGCGAGGGGCAGGGCGACAGGCTGGAGCAGCTGCTGGACCGGCCGGGGGCTGACGGGGTCTGGGTGTCCACGCTGCGGGTGCTGCTGCTGCGCTGCTGGGGAGGGAAGGGTGCGCGTCGGCCGTCCGGGACCTCCAGGGACTGACGAGACACATCGGAGTTCATAGTTAGAGGGACACACTGGGAGCAGAAGGACCACATGAGGAGGAGGAGGAGGTGGTGAGATGGAGGTAAAGGCTCACCTTCAACTCCTCCTTCTCTCCGTTGTCTTTGATGAAGACCTTCTCCAACTCGTGGTTGATGCCCTCCATGCTGCTCGGCACCCTGGAGATGGAGGGCTTTGGCACTGTGATGTTGGACAGCGGCATCTGGGCCGACTTCGACATGGAAAAATGCTGCAGCGTGCACAAACACATATCATCTGACTGAAGACAGCTGTCGGTTAATCTGCCTCTTTTTCTATGAACCATGACATGAATTTTCTTAAAAACACACTTTCATACCAATGTTATACGTGGTCAACTCCAAACATAAATGAATAAATCAATGGACTAATAACCCCTTTAATCCTTCCAGTATCTGGGTGTGCATACTATGCACGCTTTGGTCATATTATTTTTCACAATCAGACATTTGGAGTAGAACATGAATGTTTGTAACCAAATCTATGTTGTGGAAACCAATGGAAACTTATATTTGATTGTTTTCTTAACTGTAGCAATACTCGACTTATTGCGTTGGATTACAGCTCAGCACAAAATAAGTAACAGAAGAGAATTCGAAGCTGACAAAGCAAAGTGGTATTACAGATTTTACTGTTGTTCCACAGACACTAAAGCTCATGTGGGTACAGTAATAGAAATTACAGCTGCTTCCAACATGAACTTCTGCACAAGCCAGACTCATTACTTTGTATTTAATTTTCTATGTGTATATTTACATTTTTAGGAAAAAGCCTGTGTCCTACCTGAGCGTGGCTGTCTGCAGTCACGGTGCTGTTACTAGTGCTGGTGAGGGCGCTGTATGTGAGGGTGTTGTACTGGTGGGGGGACAGTCGGTCCTTGTCTTTACTGTGGCGACCCCCCTGTTTGCTGCGCTGGAGCTGCTGTCGGAGCTTGGCTATCTGTGGAGGAAGGGGAGGGGACAAAACAAACAAAAGAGGAAAAACAAATGAATGCACATCAACTCAGTACATATGTCTGTAATAGTAAATTAGATATAATATGAGTCATTAATGTAAAATCCAAATAACAGCACAGAATGAATGTCATTTATGTTGGAATGGCATGTTTCTAGTTACAACTTTACAGTATATCAGGTTCATCACTGACGTCTATGGGGGTAGCTAGTGGAAAATGTCTACAGTGAATAAACCTCCAGTGTATATGTCAATGAAAACCCAAAATGAAAAAAGAGGTCTGACCCCTGAGGGAGTTTTTTTTTTTTTTTGATTGATTCATGTTTTAAATGGCTTTTACACACAAAACCACTGAATTGCTGCTTGACTTTTTACTGCTCTGTCCAGGTAAAGACTGGAAATATGAGCTGTATTTTCAATCAAATCTAATTTTTCTTTTATTACACACTGCAGCTGCCCTTTAAAAGCAGAGAACATTGCATGTAAGTGTGACATACTACTTTCCACATTTCCTTTTGATCTCGGCCTTCTACTCAAACATCTGCTGTAAAATATCAAGTCAAAATAAAAGGCATATGACTGTAATGTCACCAAACCTTTACACTCCCGGCAACTTTATACATGTGACATGAAGATGCCCATGGTTTAAATGCTGCGATAAGATAAGATAAGATAAGATAAGATAAATCTTTATTGTCATTGCACAGGCATATTAAGTACACAATACAATGAAATTGGGAGTGCTACTCCCCATAATGCAAAAAGAAGGCACACAACAATAAAAACAACAAAATATACGATATATACACAAGTTAAAAAAACTATATGTGCAAAAAAAATGCATATGTACAAAAATATTTTTTTAAAAAAACAAATGCGGTGTGTAAAAGTGTAAAAAGTAAGTCCTGGATCTAGTAGGACATCCTGTTATTTTTGACGTGACGTGTGCTGAAATGTCCTAAATCTTTTTCTGGCACAAGAAATACTATAGTAAGATGTGGAGGACTGGGGGTTGGAACACAGGGATGGTGTTCACATTACACAGTAAAATCTAGCAGGAACACGCTGTTATTGGATAACGGACACAGCATCTCAATGAATGATGTCACTTTTAAAGTGATTTTATGTCACAGTAAGGTGATATTATGCAGAGCTGGAAGGAGATCCTTTACTTACACTGACACAAGCAGGTTATTTTTTATGGACATAGGGATGATGTTAAATGTAAATCCAAAAATAAATACATCAATATAAAAATTCAGAGGAAATAAAATCACTGTTTTTAGGACTGCCCTTACGAGTATTTTTTTCCCATCCTGCATCAAGTTACTTCACAAAGGGCCTGCTCCAGGACACTGTGTGAGACAGTACACAAACCCGGCTGTGAACCACTCTGAGTTTTATCAGTCCACTCTCAGTTGCTGTTTTTCTGAATATTGCTGCTCATTGTTATATGTTGTGTTCAGTGCAACTGACTTTATGCCATGTTCTGTAGCTTTCTCAAACTGAAAACTTTGACAACTCTGTATTAAGATCCAATGTGAAGCATGAACAGCAGGAAAAAACCAACGCGTCAGGGAAAAAACTGCTTCTATAAACCAAAGTGGTCATATTTACTGTGACCTCACTTTGAATTGAACTTTTTCAACCTGCATTTAATTGTGGATAATTTTATATACACACACAGGAGGAATGTTGGAGACAGTACATCGGTTCAGTGTTTCTTCTTCTTCTGTTTTTCACTAAAATGTGATCAAATGTAGCCTGCTTTAGTGTAACTTTAGACATAAACAATTTTTTTTATGTATTTGAGTGTTTTTTTAGGCCTTTTATGTCTTTAAGTCTTAGGCCAACATTAGGTTTGTTGGTTTAGTAAAGCTCTAATGACAACACGTGCATTTCTCAGTCTCTTTATTAAGATACAATTTGTGTATATATATGAAGTATGTAGAGCAGTAAAAACAAGTTTCAGGGAAAAAACAGCTTCTATAAACCAAAGTGGTCATATTTACTGTGACCTCCCTTTGCATTTAACATGTCTTTAACCCTTTTGTTCAAACAATATGAGATTTATTACATTAATTTTCTGATGTTTTATTCCAGGTTTCATTCAACACGTCAGATGTTTCTAACTGTTCGTGCTGCTTCTTGTCATGGGGTCAGAGGTCACACTAGATAGTGACTTTAACCTTTTGAACCCTTTCAGTTCAGCTTTTTTATGAAGAACAGAGAAGGAGAAATAAATATGCATGCTCATTTCAACCCAGCAAAAACAAACCTAGAGGTGACATAAGCATAGTATTGTATGTTTTAAAATGCAGATATCTCACAAGTATTTTTTAACGTTATTGATCTGTGGTTGTTAACATTCAAGGTGCACTTTCAGTAAAAGTAGAAGTACCACAAAATGGCAATACTCCTGTCCTGAATTTGAAGTATTGAAGAGTCCGAACTATTTTGGGCAAAATAAATGTACTTTCAAAAGCACAATCTTGGACATCACAAACACAAAGATACTTTTAATATTGTAGTTTGTCATTATGAAACCAGTTTAGATAGTAGAATATTTGTAAAGTATTACCACATTATATTGCATTATCATGTCTTATGATTTTTAATGTAAGTTACAAGTATCTCTAAGTGACAAAAATTAGTTAAAGCAGTATAATATTCTAATACTTAAGTTCCAATATGTCAAAACTGTACTCTGGTGCATAGCTTGAGCAAAAGTGCTAAACATGCTATAACACACACAGTTCACATAAAAATAACAGAGGACTAGAAGACTCCAGTCACACCACTAGATGTCACTGTTGTGACTGCAACAGGTTTAGATTCACCTTCAGTACACCTATGGCAGAGACACGCGCTAATGAGTGAGTAGATGACTGTAATTCAGAGTCAGATGAAAGTCATACAGTGCTTGTCCACTGCAGGTTCTGAGTCCAACAGCTGTCGTGTTCCATTTCAGCCACTGGACCAGTACAGTCCTGCCATGCTCCGGTTTCCCTCTCAACCCTCCTTTGGCTTCAGCTTATCAACCTTTGCTTTTCTGCAACTGTCTGCGACTCGTACATCCTGTGGCATTAGGCTTGAATGTATTCCCTCAGTCATGTACAGAAAACCAGCTGACCTACTACCCACCTGTCCACTTCATTCCTACACATCCCTGTATCTCCATCTGTCTACAGCTCCAACACCAATGCATAGTAGTGGAACTGTGGAGCCTTTTGCTAGTAAAGTGATCCAGATCCAACAGTCTAATTAAACCACATGATGCAGTGTAGGTTTTCAGAGTCTTTTTAGTACTACTACTGACATAACCCCTGGACTATTAGACTGTATAGTGACACTCAGTTAAAGAACACCTGAAGATATTAATTACTACCTTCATCTATAGAGAGAGAAAGAGCAGAATTGTCACTAATAAAGGCCACATAAATGATCCAACAGTACACAATATGTATCACCCTGTGATTCAGCTTTGAACTCAATTATTCATTGATAAGTGATAAGAAAGAATAAGAGAAACAGACTGAAACATGTAGTCTGTATGACAGGGTTAACAGTGGCCACACCCTCCCAATATGATCTGAAGTGGCCCGGACTAGTAAAATATTAAAATAATAACCTATATACAATGTCAACTACAAACTTTTCTCGATGTTTTAGAGTGAATAAAGTAAAATTACATTATGGAAATGTTTTCTGATGTTTACCACCATGAAAAAACTGAAATTTATTAAGAAAAATAAGTGCAATTTTATCAATATTATGCCTCAGCTTCTCATTTACACATGTTCTTTACAACTTACAGATTACAGTGGTTCTACAAATACACAAAGCATTTAGTAACAGGCAGAATATTAGTAAAATTACACTTGTTTCTCTTAAGCCATTTCAGGTTTTTCATATTTGCTCAGGTTATTTAGATTTTATTAAAGAATAGTTTGTAAATGTAAACATTTTCATGTAATTTTACTTTTTTTACACTAAAATAAAAAGAGAAATTTGCCCTTGTCATTATTTATAGGTTATTATGATACTATTTTACTGATCTGATCCACTTTAGCTCATATTAGTCTGTATGTGGAACATGAACTAAAATTATTTTAACATTCTTGCTTGTTAATATCTTCAGTGTAGTTTTTGCATTTCACAAATTCATCCCGGGGCCGGATTGGACCCTTAGAGGGCCAGTTTTGGCCCACGGGCCGTATGTTTGACATCTGTGCTGTATGAGATCAACCAGTGTGCATAGTTAAAGCTCTGAGTTGAGTTGCTGACTAGTGTAAAGTCACACTACTCTGCTCAGGTCTGTCCCAGCTCCTAATCCTCCTTGTACCTCGCCTACTGACATCGGTGGAATCTGTGTCAGCCCTGCTCCTCCTCTGCAGCCCTGTAACTCAGTAACTCTGCCTGTGCACACATTAGTGAGGGCTGAGAGCATGTTTACACGTAGCCAGGTATTTTTGAAAACGGACACTTTTCTCTGTTTGTGCCTATCGTTTACACGACATCAACGGGCACCCGCACTGAAAACGAACATTTCTAAAAACTCCGGCCAAAGTGGAGATTTCGGCAAATCTCTGTTTTTGCATTTGCGTGTAAATGGAAGGAAACAAAGGAAATATTCTACCACTTCACATGTGATGATAAAATATAGAGGAAGAGGATGGAGCCGATAAGGGAAGTTACAAGTATTAAATGAGAAAATAAGGAAGTTTGGTGCTAGCAAATGTTAGCATCTTAGCTAATTAGCGCCCACTACATCTGCTAAACAGGATCTTCGTGTTACTTGATATAAGGCTTTTATGAGGTATTTCCACATCTTCTTACTTCATATTTTGTTTATTTTATGTTTATCCTTTATCTGTTCTGTCCAGTTAAGTGGAAGGTAAATGAACTAATAATTTATGTCCGTGCACAGCAGTCTTCATGAACTAAAGACAAAACATGATTGAAAAACAAACTGCAGCTGTTAACGATTTACAGAACTAACACAGTTCGACTCAACAGAGTTAAAACCCTCTTTCATCCCCTCTGTCACATCAGAAAAGCAGTTTGTGATTGTAAAAAAGTCACCAGCTCATCCACTTGCATTGCAAGTAACGTTTCCTTGTGATATTTTTTTTAGGATTCTGATTGGTTAATGGTACTTGATCGTCCCACTACACTGCCATCTACAGTACAGGCCTGGCATGCTATTGACGGTATAGATATACGGAGCCGTGTAAACGCAGAGTTTTCCGAAAATGATGTCTGCACGACAGGAGGGGGAAATCTGTTTTCAAAAATCCCCGGCTACGTATATACGTAGCCTGAGCTGTCATTGGGTCGGCCGTTATTGTTCCCTCTGCTGCAGGAGGCAGAGAGCAGCCAGCTGGGCCTTGGCTCACCATAAATTGCACTGGGTTATGGCCATTGCAAAAAAAAAAAAAAAGGAGGGGGGGGGGTGGGTAGTCAAGACTGCGATAGTGTTATCTGCCACCTCCCTGCTGCTGCTGAGGAGCAGCAGGGCGGAGCTGAGAAGGGCTGATAGAGTCACGCCGGCTGCAGGCCTCAGAGGATGGAAGCCTTGTAGACTATGATCACCATAGAGTCTGTGATCTCAAAAGCCTTTAGAAATGCCACAATGATGCAACTGCACCAGTGGGAAAAAAAACACTAAACCTGCCATGAGTGGGTCCAGTTCGCAAAAGAATTCACCTAGTGTCATAAGAGATGAGGAAGTTTCACTAGTTGCTCTGTCACTTTTGAATGATGAATGAAAAATTCATGGGTTACAGAAAATTAGTCAGAAGAAATCACCTAAATTTAAAAAGTGTTGCCTTTACCGTATATCAGCAGTGTCAAACGCATTTTAGTTCAGGGACACATTCAGCCCAATATGATCTGAAGTGGGCTGGACCAGGGAAATAATAACATAATAATATACGGATAATGTCAACTTCAAACTTTTCTCTACGTTTTAGAGTGGTTTGTAAATCTAAACATTTTAATGTAATTTTACTTTTGTTTACACTAAAACTCGTCAGTATTTATAGATTATTCTGATAGTATTTTACTGATCGGACCCACTTGAGATCGAACTGGGCTGAATGCAGCCCCTGAACTAACAGGATTGTTGATATCTTGAGTGCAATTTTTGCATTTCACAAATTCATCTCACGGGCCAGACTGGACCGGTCATTTTTGGCCCGTGGGCCACATGTTTAACACCCATGCCATATACTGTATATTATATCTCACTGCTGAATATCTGTAGGGCTCTCATACTGAGGTATTAATTGACAATAAACTTTGACTGCAGAAATAGGTGTTTGTCTATTTCTGTTCATTTTATACAGTACTCTAATATAAACCTAACAGTAGTTTTCTTTATACACCTCACTGTACATATTAGTTCTTGGCACTGCACCCTGGAACACGTGAATAAAACTTGTGTTTCTGTTTCTGTTTTAGACTCTGGAAACAAAAACTGCACAGAGCAGACTTAACCTTTAGTGTGTTTCCTACGTTACTGTATTACTACTATTACATACTCCTAGAGCTATTTTATACAGCTAAATGGACACAATTTCTCTCTCTTTAAATCAGATGAGTTGATGTGTCAGCGCCATAATGAGTCATGATGAGGTTAAGGGAGGTCATGTCATAATGATCACATGACCATGGGTACAACCACACTTACGTGACTTTAATGTTACCTTTCTAAGTAGGTTAAGGCCATTTAAGATGTCACTACCTTGTCCCATTTATGTACAGCAGCATAAATGCTTTTCTCAGTTCTTTTTGCTGTTATTACAACGACATTCCTGTTTCTTGGCGAGTTTTAAATAAGGTCATTTTTAGTGATTACTTGGAGTCTTTTAGATCTAAAAATGTATAGTTGGTCTGCATTACCCTGCAGGAGTTTGTGTAATGTCTTTCATGACACTATAAAGTCATGGTATAGGACATAAAGACAAGTCCAGGTCATACTGAGCTCCAGATGTGTGACAGTATGTTGAAGAAGTCCCGGTTTATGCATCAACACCTTATGGACATTAGCTAAACATTTTTCTATGTCACATCTCCTGTTGTACAGTCGTTACATTCAGTTTATTGTGGTATTTGTAACCTATCTTCATGTTCTTCATGCTTTATGTGGCGAGGCTGTTATACTGTTAATGAATGCAGTTCATTGGTCTGAAGATGAGCTCCAGTGTTGCTATAAAGAGTGTGAAACAAGTGAAAAGCTCACAAATGAAAAGCTTTGTGGAAAGAGATGAAAGCTGTCCGGCCGTCTGCCTGTTTCTATCCTCCACCTACAGGGTTTTCAGTTTATTATGAAAAGATGGGATGTTACCCTAAAAGCTTTGGCAGCTGTTAATATACATGCACATGTGGTGTCTGGGAAATGCTACCTACCTCTTTGAGCTGATCAGCGCTGCCCCAGGACGCAGAGCGCTGGTGGGTGCTCCTCTTCTCTCCTGTTTCGTCACTCCAGCATCCAGGAGTCTGAAAAGAATGTCAGAGTGAACTATTACTCATAGCACACCTTCAGTTTCTTAATGGACAAACAAATGCTTATATGTTGACACATGGCCAATGGCACTGACTTCATACACATACGTAGGCCTTTCAGTTGTCTGTACTTAAGTGGTTATGTTTCTGATAAATTTTCCTTTCACTTCCTACATTTTAGTACAACCATATGTGCTTTCTACTCCGTACATTTTCAAAACAGGTGTATCATTGCCTTCCCTACATTTAGACTAATTACAATCTAAATGAATGGAACAATAATACATAAGACATTCCTTTAGTGTATCCATGCAGAAGCATATCTCACACAGCAAAGACAAAAATTATGTAACAATAAGAAACTGCCACAAAAGATGCAATAAGACTTGAGTACATTTCAGTGCCTGTATTGTTTCACTTTTACTGCAATAACGAAGTGGAATCAGAACATCTATTTTTACACAACTGTCTGTACTTCTGCTTGAGTAAAATGAAGTATGTACTTTTGCCACTTCTGGTCCTTGCTATTCATTTTTGATGGTTTATTTATATCCCATCTGATGGTCTGTCTCCTCCAGTTTCTGGTTCGGTAACTGGCTGAAATGATCAACTTATGAGTTACTCCTCATGTAAAGTTGTGGAGTTTTAGACTAACCTCATTATTAGCCTGTTTATGAATGCATCCGTGCTATACCTGCAGGTGACAATCAGCAGAGTTTCCACTGGTAAGGTTTTGCTGTGGCACACTGCCAGACCAAAATCCTTGCCGCCACACCATACATTTGATACCAAAAATCATCACTGTCGCATTAGACTTATTATACATATATATCATATATAACACCCTACTATTTTCAAGAAGCTACACGCACTCCGTACCGCTGTACAGTTTTTACCCCCATATTTTATTTTTACCCCCCAAGAATTATGCGCATGCTCCAAACCGTTGGGCATGCGCAACCACATTCGGCAGTGATCCAGTAGTGAAACCTGTCGTACTGAATTTACCCCATTTATTTATCATTTACTATAGTAAATTTCACTTTATTTGGAATTTCAAAACTATACAGTTAATGGGGGTACAAATAATATGCATGTAAAACAAGCATGCTGTGCACTGTGCCAAATTTACCCACGCAGTACGCATGTGCGAAAACACCGGAAGTACAAAAATAATACAGGGGTAAAAATTGTATGCAATGCTGTACCTTTCTGAGGTAATCGGAAAATCAGCCCATGAATGGATTTTTTTTCTACACTGAGTAGGCCTACTTATTGAATAAGTAGGAAACCGGAAACCGGCTGGCCCACCCCCCACAGGAAACACTAAAATCAGTGATGTATAACAGTGTTCAATACTCCAGCAATAATACAACTTGACACTGTTAAAATAGACTCCACGTACAGAATTATTCATGCTGAAATAAATCATTCTGATCATGCAGGTTTTTGTACTGTATATACTTGAAGTGGTTTGGCTACCTTTGCTATGTGTTCATTAGCTATTTTCATACTTTGCTGACGATGAAACATTTAAAGGTGACAAAGGAAACACACTGAGAGAAGGGTAATTAGTTAAGAAGACTGTATGCTAGCAGTAGGGTTAGGCTGGTGTCAGATTTTTCAACCAGTTTGACATGAAACTGAACACCAAACCAGTTTACCAGAATTTTTCACAAGATGTTGCACTTACAATCAGTAGCAGAGAAGAAAAGAAGACTACCAAAGCCCATGACTGCGAGTGTAGCAGTCGACTTGGTGGCGCTAATGCACCTCTAAGCTGGTTTGGCTCCCACCAATGAACACTAAATATTGGCAAGAAGAAGCAAACGCAAAGCAGCACCGTCTTCAGCGCTGTCAAGATAGTACTGGCCATGGAAGACGTAAGCAGGAGCAGAGTCAGATTTGCCATGACTTTTTTCTTGCAGCTTGTACATGCTTCTATGTTTTGACTCATTTCTTTTGTCAGCTTCAAACTGACCACGTTGCCATATTGGTGCAGTTTTAGTCTCTCAATTCCCTTTTCATGTTGCTCCAAAAAAAACATAACTTTCTAAACAAAACACAACGCACGCCATACTCTTCATCCCCTCCCATCTGCTGAAATATGGTCCTCCTCCTTGTTGCCAGCTTTGGCGCAGCAGTAAATCACTTACTGATGCCAGACACTAGCAGCTCCACATTTAGAACAATACATTAATGTTTGTCATGTTGCTTATTACTGATACAAAACAAATCTGATTCAGTGCCGTGATGGTCCTGCCATCAGGTTGTCAATATAAGACACTTTTTAATTTGACACAACCAGCTGGTTTGCACGAATCAAACCAGTTTAAACTTCTACAATGGACTGGCCAAACCGCAAATCGACTCAACTCTAGCTAGCAGATAGGACAGAAATGCACTTGGCATTTCCATTATATATAGATAAATCAGTTTGGCAGATTAATTTTAGTATATTTTAAACTACTGGAATCAGCAGAAGTTAAAATAGAAGAACAGATAGTGACCAATTATCAGTCGTTAATTTCTAAACTATATGTCTAAAAAATATTTGATCAGAATTTTTTACAGTTAGATTTACTCAGTTCCACATTTATTAATAATGTCAATGAGCTTAATGTTTAGCTCAAGGGTTATCCAGGTTGCAATAAAGTTATACATGAATTACACACTTCACTTTTGTCTTATTTTCACCTTGCACAATCCTTTAGTGGTTCTGGCTCAAGTGTTTTTTGACATGCAAGGCTAAAACCTTTAATTACAAAGAAGAGATTTACAGGGTACCTTTTAACTATCTGCTACCCTTAAAAATGACATGAACCTCAAATTGGAGGGGATACTTATAATGACAGGCCAGCAGTCCCTGACACAGCACTGCTTGACAGATAGCCCATTAATGAATTGGCATCCAAAAGTTTGATCTAAACAGTTACTGAACTGAGGAGAGTAAGATGATATCATGTTAACTGCTACAAGTAAGAAGCTGCATGCAAATGTTTTATTTTCTGTCAACTTTGCCAATAAAACAGAGGGTGGAGATATAAAGGGTTCAATATGAGCCGCAGAGTCTAAGCAGTCATTTTACCTACTGGGAACCGGATCCAAAATGAAACTGGCTACTGAAGCCCTTGTCTATCTAGATTATCAACAGGACAAACGGCATACTGTACAGTCGAGAAGGAAAGCTTCACGGAGGCAGCATATGAAAGGCATTCACTCTCAGAGTCAGCACAGCATCTGCACCACCTGCACAACAGCCAGAGGAAACTCAGCTGCTGCCCTGCTCATCTTAATGGGTCACACTCAAAGAGCCATTTGTTTATTTTCAGCAGCATGTCAGTAACTAGAGAGCGACCCGCGACCCCCCCCCCTTCACTCTGTCGTCTTCTGTGTGTGAGGATGAGGATGAAGAGAGGTGAAGCCAATCGGAGCACGCCCACAGAGACATTCTACATTTGGAGGATATGGAGTATGTTTTATTTGAACAGCAACAACTTTCATGAGTGTGTGTTTTTTTTGGATTTTTGTCACTGAAAATTTTGGTCAGTTGGTTGGTGTAAGTTTGCTTGATTTGATTTGATTTTATTGATTGTTTATTTCGAATATCAACAATTAAAACCAAGACAACAAGAAAAATCAATATTAAAAAAAAACAGGAACAGGATGAAGTTCAACTTATATACTCCCGCCCCCTGTTTTCATCAATACCCGCTGTCTCCGATTCACCCCGCCCCCGACTTTTCTGTCCAATGCCAGCACAGTTCGTCACATGCGTGCTTCTGTTTACAAATTTTGGTCCACTAGCAAAAAGTGCAATGAGAATGCGATCTGACCCAAACGAAAAAAATAAAGTCTACATTCGATCCGAAACCAAATAAGCAGACCAAAGTACTTTCCAGGAGTGAATACACCCTAAGTATCACATTTCAGTACTTAAGGACTAAAGCATGTCATCCTCTCTTCATGCAGCAGGCCCAATAGCTTGTATCATTTTTATTAATATCATGTCAACAGACAGGCAGCTTCAAATGATGCTAAACATGGTTATTTTTTTTTATGTAGCAAAAATAAAATGCTTATAAAAATGCGAATGAACTGAATGATTGTAAGGTGTATTGCAATTTTCTTTTTCTTAACATGGAAAATTACTATTGAAATACATGTTGATTAGGGCCAGTACAGAAACCAGGTTTTGGTATTAGTGCAGGTAGTGGTTTTAAGTATGATGCCAACTTCAGTACAAAGATGCAGGTTATAAGAAGAACAGCATTTTCATATTTGCAGTTGAATGAATGAAACATAACAATGGCATTTCTTTTTTCTTTTTACCCTGATCTGCACCTGCATGTGTTCAGGTTTTCCCATCTCTGCTCCAACAAACTGTATTCCACTCCACCTGGCCAGCATGTGTTCTGTCAGTCTGTCTCAGTGTCAGTCTGTGGGTGAGTTTGGCATTCACACCATCTCCGTTTGGAGTAAGAAGGGCCAAGCAGAAGTGTTCCTCACACCGACGCCTCCACACAGGCACTCTCTAATGTTTGAGCCTTTCAGGAGGAAATAAAGCCTGGTTTGTATTTGAGCGCGTAGCCCTCTGTCAGATGACTCCATATCTGGATATAGTACACCATAACATTCAAAGAAATTACATATTTTAAGGAAGCAACTGAGTTATTATTTATTGTACATCAATCTGCCAACAAATAAGAAAAATGTTGAATTAGGAAGAGATGCTGAAAAATCAATGACAGAATTGACCCATGAAGACCAAAACATCTACTGATCTAAAATACTTAATGACTGTTGATCCACTAATCCGATCAATACATGTAAATAATTCAATACAGTTTGTCATCTTTTCATGGTCATCAGATATGACTCAGAGGCTCCATAGTGAACGTGGAAACACTGTCATCTTCTACAACATTGACTCACTAGTAAAATACATGGAGTTTGACAAGTTACAGTGAATGGAGACACTTTTTAAATGTTCAGGTAATGATATATTTTGCTGAAAAAAATCAAGTTTTCTTCCATCTTCTCTGTTTTGATATAATAACCTTTGTATTTACTTTGAGATTTTTATGAACATCTACATTATCAGTGAATTAAATATAGGAAAATACACGATTTACACTGAAAAATGCATAAAACTACATAGGATAATTAATAATAGATAGTAATAAATCAGTTAGGAAAGACAAAAAATGTCATTCTGGACGTTGTGACAAATAGTTGTGGGTCTTTAAGAGTTACTTGATATGTTGCTATAGCTGTAATATACACTGATATTAATGATGACTAAAAATTATTTTCATTTTCAACAACTTACTGTACAAAAGGACTTTTTAGAGCATATCCCCTTTTATTAAAACGCTACCACACAGGTTACAGTAACCGTAGGTCCAGGTCAAGTGGTCCTCACATTGACGCCTGACATCTGGATGGTAATGGATGATAACTCCGACATGTTGCCACAGGATTCTGCAGTGATGTGTTTGACCATACTTCTGAGTAAACAGCAGAAATTGTTCACATGAAAAAGTCATATTGACGTAGCACTGTGTTGTGATGGAAAGTTGAGACAGGTTCAACTTCTTTTACTGGATGACCTTGCGCCATCTCACTACACGTCACGTTCATACAAATCAGAAGCAGTTTCTCATGCAACTAGTCAGACTGTCTTAAACTACTCTGTTTAGTCCAGTTCAGTCAGAGTCAGATTTGTTTTCCTTGGAAACATCAATAAAGGTGCAATTTTCTTGCGGAGCTAACACTATCCGATCTCTGAAGGAAATTCCTACCATGGACCATGGATGGATTCTCCAAGCTGGAAGCCAGCTGGACTAAGATTTGAAGTCTGACATGTACTGAAAACAAAAAACTCTCCTCTTATTTATATTTGAGAGGAAAGCACCTTCATCAGTACTTCTGTCTTTTCTGTTGGTTCCCTTTATTCTGCCTCAGTGAGCAGAGCAACCATTAGTTACTGTAAGTGGATTGAAGTAAAGGCTGAACCAAAAGTACAAGCTCCCACTTTACAAACTCAACTGATTCAGACCTGAGCAAACAGACGGTTCTAAAGTGTTTATGGGTGTTTGATTAGACCAATATTCTCTGATAACAATTTCACTGCATGCAGGTTAACCCATAAATGTCCACCGGCGACCAAAGTCATCTACAGATCTAAACTGTTTAATACCTGATCCACTAATCCTATTAATCCATGCAAATGACAGCTAAAACCATCTACTGATCTAAAATGTTTAATAACTTCAAAATCCACTAAACTTATCAATATGTGTTAATAATTTAGGTAAAATACAGTTTGTCATCTACAACATTGATTCACCAGTAAAACCTATGAAGATGGATCAATGACAGTGGATGGAGACACATGTTTTATGTTCAGTTAATGATATATTGTACTGAAAAAGTCACTTTTGCTTCAGTTTTCTCTGTTTCTGATATAATAACCCTCAACTTTAACCTGAGCTTTTATGAACATCTACATGATCAGTAAACTAAATATTGGAAAATGCATGATTTTCACTTCAAAATGCAAAATACAGAGCAAAATATTAAAATAAATTGTGATAAATCACTTAAGAAAAGTTAATAATAGAGAAAAATTAATTTGAGAACTGGCCCAAAAGTAGCACTGGGTCTTTATGGGTTAAAAAAAAAAACAATCACAGAAAAGTAAGACAGAAACCCACCCACCATTTCCAAGCGTGTCACAGTAGAGCACTACACACAGATTCTGTATTTAATAATAAAGTGTAAGCTAAGAGCACAGAGGTCGCCTGGCCTTTGAAGATCCAGACATGCGTAGGTGGGAAATGTCACATAACCAGGAAGAAGCAGGATGTATATACATGAGTGTGTGTGTTGTGTGTGGGGACATGTGAGGAGTGACAGTGTGAGAGGATCAGTAGGCAGGAAGGAGTGGGCACAAATTAAGAATGACATACAGCATTACTACGCACAGGAAACAAAATGAAACCAATATCACACACTACTACAGCTTTGGCTCAGACATAAACCCTGGCAGTCTGGACTCTAGGCAATATGATAAACCCACAACTGTTACTTTACCCATAAAACACTCTCAATACTTATTATGCCTGGTAAATGTGTGACCTATACAGACTCATAGTGGTGATTCACACAGTTCTCTAATGGCTCAGGCTGCAGATGGTGAAACTGAAGATGATGACGAAGATCATCCACTCATGGCAGACCCCAGGGGTGCAGCTCTACAGTTTTTACAAAAGCTCTAATGACCACTTACAGTTGGAAATGTAATGCTACTATGTTACGTGTGAATGCTGAATGGTGGAAAATGGGCCTGATAATATAGTTTAAGACATAACCAGTAAAGAGACAACAGGGTAACGCACCAAGAACTGAAATGCTTATAGCGTACAAGTACTTTACATTAGATTTCAGTAAGTCAAATTATTATTTTAGCGTGGTATAAATGATATATCAGCCGTCTCTGCCTCTCTCACACAAAAAGGATAACGTCACTGGAATTGTGAGGTTTTTTTTACATAGTATTACAGTTTATGTAATGTACTAAATAGAGTAAAATGATGATGGGACAGGTTATTTAGTTGTTAAGCCAGGACATCACTACACACTTCAAGGTCCACTTATGCAGTATTGCATCTCCGTGTCCATAAAAAAACATGGTGTTATCACTTTACATGTGCTGATAGAGCTGAGGAAGTGAAGGAAGTTGATAAAGTACAATTCTTAACCTCCTAGGACCCACTGTCCACGTATGAGGACAAGCAATTCACAGCTTTATACAAAAAAAACAAAAAAAGAAATAACTGTCCACCGCAAATGACATTCCATAAAAATTTTTAAGAATGCATCTGAAAAAACTGTTGCATCATGACGTTTCCAATATAAGCAATTATTTAATTAAAAAAAGCCAAAACTCAAAATCCTGTGGGGCTCCTGGGTCTCAGGTTAAACAAATGAGAATGAGGCACTAGCTCATGTTAGTGGGTTAGCTAACTACTGATAATTCACACTGTATCTGCCAAATGGATCTGAAAGGATTCCCAGATTTGGAATAAGGCTTTTATGAAGTGTCTCACATCCTCAGAATTTGTGTTTCAAACAAAGCAAACACCAACTATGGAAACGAATCATAGTATTTGAGTTGAATGAGTGAATTTAGCTCCTTAAAAAGCCTATCTGGTGCCTCATTGAAAAGGGAAGTTAAAGTATACAAGCTCTGCCACTGTTGACTGTTTGGACCTGGATATTATTTTTACAGCTTGATGATCACAGACTTAACTACTAGATTTGATAGAAACCTAGTGGTAGCCATGAGTTGGTTAGGTGCTATAGTTAGCTCAGGTACTTACAAACATAAAAACAGTACTGCATGGTTTTTTGATTTCTCCACATTTATACACTTGTCACAATGTTTCACTTTAACGTCCAAAAATACAGTATCGGGGTGACATCTGGATATTTGACCTGTAAATGCTCGCTGCACACTGACAGGATGCCACTGGTGGCTTTCCCATTAGTTGCCTTTGCCCAGTTTTATCTTTAGTTGCTGGTTTTGGGCTTGGCAGTTTATAAAAACTTAGCTCTGGGTTCTTTACCCTGTTGGCCGTACATCACAACACAGCAGTGAGACATTTAGACATTTTACTAGACATTTTCTGGGATTTCCAGAGGACTGACAAGGAAGCACCGTAACACAATCCAAAAACAACAGAGAGTAATGAACTAGTACTAATACCAACCTGTGCCACTGTTCTCTTGGACAGCAGAGGCCTTTATTTTGAAAGGCCTCAACTGTATGGTTACAGATACATTAAATCTGAGCATCTTTTAACTCACATGTCATCAACTATTATCAGCCATGTTGACATAGATGTGGCAAACTGAAGGTTTATGGAACCTCCAGGGTGTTTAAGTTTGTTTGAGTGCACTGAGGATGAGGGGGTATGTGAAGGGACATATATTTTTTTAATAATACATTATAAAACAAAATCTTACTTATAGTGTAAAATAGAGGTTTGGGGGTCCTGCTTCTGCTAACAATATGTCACAGTATAGGTGATTCTGTAATACTGAAATACAACACGCAGCCAAAAAATGTCCCACATGCTAATCTTTCATTGGACCAGTGTTATCTCTATGTCACATATTTGCTGTGACGTTGTTTCAATAAGCTTATGCTGTGTACTACTTATTTCTATTATTTTTTTGGACACATTATTCACACAAACTTGGCGAATAAAGCTGAGTCTAATCTTTCTGAAGCTGAATCTGATCAACTGAATCAACCCTAGATCATAACACTGCCCCCACAGGCTTGTACTGTAGGCACTAGGCATGATGGGTAATCATTTCATCTGCCTCTGGAACAGGGTCAATCTGGACTCTTCAGACCACATGACCTTTTCCACTGAAGGATAGTGCAATCTTTAAGCTCTTTATCAAATTGATGGATGTTTAGTAAATGAGAATCTACTCACTGCATCATTTAAAGAACTTGTTTTAGCTGAAACACACTAATCACAGCAGTAATTATCCAGCAGAAGGATCTGAAAACAAATTCCCTGCATAAAACTAAAATGTATAACACGGGTTCACGTCCGTTTGACAAACACAATTCTAAGACTGGATCACTCTCCATAATAAATGGCTGTTTTTTGGTTTCGCTGTATATAGCTTTAGGACCTCCATAAAACTGTAGTCCAAGTTTTAGGTAAAATTTATGAAAAACATTCTTAAGGCTTAACAATTTTTCAACACCGCTGTAAATAGAACTAATTTTACACTTTTTGCATGCGCATCACAGTAAGTCCTTCACTTTAAAACGGAGTGTGATGAATCTGATTAGCAACTGGAGTTAAAACCACAACCAAAATAGTCCAAAATCCTGATGAATACACGAGCACCTCTGTTTACTCTCTCAGTAAAATGCCAAATGACTTCATCTCTGCAGGAGAGCGGATGCAGCGTGATACATAAAGGGACAGCGGGCGCTTACCTGTGTGGATTTATCTTTCATACAAGATGGGTAGTGCACATGGGGGTCACGAGGCCACTGCCCAGTGAGGTAGGGCCCAGTGATAGTGCCCAGGGAGGAAGTTCGCCGAATGGCCCCTGAGCTCCGCACCTGCTGAGACTTTGTCCTTTCAACTGCAGAGATGAAAAGAGAAGAGAGAGGTTCAGATTAATGCACTTGGACTCAGCCAAAAGGATTTAGCCATGTGGGAACTCATGTGCAAAGAGTCAGTCGCTATTTTACTTCGGGACAGGCACTCGAATTTGACAGTTCCATTATTCCACTTCTTTAATGTGGAAAGATCAATGTACCGTCTGTAGCAGGAGACGTTTTTACCTGAATTTGCAGCTCACTCAGGACTTAAGCATACAAACAAATGTGACACGCATACAATGTCTTTATGCATTGTCTTAGAACATAAAATACAGTCAAACTAAAAAGGCTTTTGTTACAGTTCACTTTCAATGCCACGTAGGGATAAGATCGTTACCTGAATAACGATACCATTTGGGTTGCTAAAAACCTTAACAACTAAAAACTGGGGCAGGAGCTTGTGTTTTCACTGACAATACATCTACTAATACTGTGTTTCCACAGTAGAAACAGTAATATTTACACCCTCCTGCCTGTTTAGCCTTACAAAGCCGAGGTCCATCTTTATGGGCCCATATCTGTGTCAACACCACAGAGGCTGTAAAGAGTACACTCAGCCCTTTGAAAGTGAAAGGCAGAAACCTGGAAGGCAAACAGCATGCTACAGACTGTACAATGTCGACAAACCAGGACAGGTTTCAGAAACTAGACACCTGAATCATCCTACTGTAAGACACTGTTAACTGGAGAATTGAAATTTACCATATTTGTTACTTAAGACAGGCATGTTTGGAGTAATTTAACCAAATATCTGCACACTATCACTTCAGTTGAAAAACATCAACTTGTTGTCTGTATATTCTAAAAGCAGAAATATTAGACACATAAACAACTCTGTCTTTGTATTGATGTTTGTATAATATTTTAAGAGAGCTTCTATATACCACAGCTACAAAAACATTATTTTCTGAAAAAGTTTAAATTCATCAAACTACTTGGTACACAAAGACTAACTAAGCTGTAATGATAAGTTTAGCTGCTTTAGCTGAAAAAGCTAATTGTAGCTCATTCTTATCATTCTACACACTACTTTATTATAATGTTAAACCTTGTCTTGAGTCTTAAATATAATATAAAATATACAATATAATACTTGGTTGTTATATACATATCATGCTAATAAAATTAGGCATGTAAACGTGTATATCCTGGGTAAAAAAAGTTTACCTCCTCACTAAGGATGAATGCAGAACAAATTGTTAATGGGTGGAGTAGCAAGTACAAAAAAGGAGAAGTGTGATGCCATTTTATGCTGTAAAAATATATGGCTACACTTCCATATCATTACTGTGAGGTTCCACTCTAAGGAAAAGTGTACAAAGAAAACAATCGCCTTACATTGTGCGTGCTCCTGATGATACCTCACCTGGCAAATGTACCTGTTGTAATCTGGGGTCTTGACTTCTGTTCTAACAATAGAGAATCCCATTAAACAAGGTAGAGGCCTGGGTCACTTGCTATAAATCCACAGGATTACAAGAACACTCAGAGGACTAATTTAGACCCGCCTCTGATCTTCCAAGTATGTTAAGTAGCTCCATGAGGTACCAAACAGTTGTACAAGAAGAATAATCCTCTCCCTCTTTCCGTATCGTGCAGTATCCGTGCTGTATACGTCCCTGATCTTCAGGATCTACACATCTGCTGACAGGACGACTTTCACCTTTCAAACAAGATGTAAAATTACCCATAATCATCCTACACATGGTATATGGACACAAATCAGGCCACAACGACATGTGAGTAAACAGTCACTAATTCCACTACAGGAAGGACTAGTGAACTTTTCACAACACTAAACTTAGAATCAGAGGAAGTAGGGACTAAATGTAGTTCCTGTAGGGTCGTTCTAGCTGCTGACATAGTCCCTGTTCCAGGAGTAGTACTTCCTAAAATTCAGGAACTTTGCTGCTGACTTGAACACAGACATGGCAGATGCTTGAAGCTCTGTACCATTCATTTATATGACAATACATGGAAAAAGTACTACAGTATCAACTAGGGCTGCACGATTAATCAATCTTAAATCGAAATCGGATTTATTTAATTAGGACGATGTTTAAAAAAAGTGTAATCGTCAAATCGATTTTCATCTCTCTAGTGTCTCCAGGCTGCCTGCCTCCGGGCTACCGTAGGCTCCTCCTCCTAACTGTGAGAGCAGTCTCCACACACTAGTACAATAATGGCGTTTGCTAAGGAGAGTGAGAAGTTTGTGGCTAAAAATAGCAAGAGCAAGTCGGTTGTGTGGAATTGGTACGGCTTTGAAGTTTCCAAAGAAGACCAAACCATTCCTCCCTGCAAACTCTGCCTGAAGGCGGTATCTGTCAAAGACAGCAGCACAACCAACTTATTTCAGCACCTCAAACTTCATCACACGCCAGAGTGGGAGCAGTTCGTTGCATTGCAGGCTGTACACGAAACGACATACTGACATGCCAACTTCTGTTGTCTTTTGTATTTTTACCCAACAATTGAAATCGAAAATCTAGTTTTTAGAGGGGAAAAAAAATCTGGATTTTATTTTTTGCCAAAATCATGCAGCCCTAGTGTCAACAAGTGTTTGATACTGCCATAGGTTCCAGGAAACTTTTTTTTTTTTTTTTTTTTTTAATCAAAACGACTTGTTGGCTTGCTTGTTAATCCTTTGCTTGAAGATATAGTGACACTGAGGTCTTTTAATGAACACCTGTATCCAACAATATCCTGAATATAATCAGTTTGATTCGATTGCATTTTTGTAATGGCCATGGTTAAAATGCAGTGCACTATATTTCAAACTATAAACAAGCAGGGCCCAAAGTAGACCCTTGGGAGACACCAAATTTTTGACTTGGAATGTTACAAAACTGTCACAAAAGCTTTAACTCTCATCGAAGACAATCAAGACTCCAGTTATATTTAAATACATTGTATGTAAACATAACAGATTTTAATAAAGGATTAGCAACCAGATCTTTAGTGTTAAATTTTTAAATACAAAGAAGCAAGAAACTAAACTACATAAAACTACTGTCTATGGGATACTTTGGGGGATGAACAAGGTCTATTTTGCACACCAAATACTATTTTTTAATGATTGTGTTACCAGTCAAATAGGTTTACAGATTTGTGACCCTGCTGTCTCGAATAAACCACGATGATTGAAAGAGTCCCACTGCTTCCTGTCATTTGTGCTTACATGACCCCAGTGTGCAATGACAGCTGCAGTATGCAGCAATCATAACAGGAGGAGAAGACCAGAGTGCAGTCCCATATGAGAAAACACAAAATGATTTTTTATATCAAAATGTGAACAGTGGACACAATTACAAATGATGGTGAGTACATCTGAAATTGAAATATTTATTTCCACAATCCATTCCCAGTCTTCAGGAACTCCAATTAACATTAGACTTTTACTAAATGTCAATGAGAATTGGTTCTCATTGTTTTTGATGCAATTTATGAAAAAAAAGGGTTTTATTCACCCCAGAACAACACTTCATTTCCTTTGGTTGTGTGGTGAGTAAAGATAATGGGACATGGGACATTAGTCTTTTATGAGAAGCTATACTGCAATGAATGGTCATTGTTGTAAGGCTGTGGCTATGGATACAGAACAGTATGAAAGTACGGAAAGACTGGGAATACAGCATGCTCCTGATTGGCTAATTAGTGTCGCGTGACCTGGACATTCTGTATGAATAAGAACGATTTCTACTAGTACGGCACAAATTCTGTAGAGTGCACATTTTCTAAAAATACAGAATTGAAAAATGCTATCACAGAACAGTAGACGTCTAGATTACAATATGTTATTGACCTATTTTTGTTTACCAATATTTGTTACAGCATATTTGATACAGCGTATCCCACGTGCTTTTGTTTGTAAACATATGAAAAAACACAGCCACACATTTCCATACATGCCACAAACAGCACATATTCCGTACAATCCTGTCCCCAAGAACACGTTTTCTGAATTTATGGATTTATGAAATTGATTAAACAACAACAGATCTCATTTGCTTCTTGTAATTTTCCCACAAATAGATGAGAATATATAAGAAAAACAATGTATAACTTTTTAGAAGTAGATCTACTTGAAAAATGTAAGTGACGATTATTCCATTAGATTTATTTA